>JAVKPL010000990.1:0-15806 GCA_032173675.1 Gastrolobium villosum
TACATTCTGACTCAGGTTAACTTGTTCATCTCCTTTCAGTCTCCTTTTGTTGGTGCACAGCTCCTTTAAAAACTTGGCATATCTCGGAATCTGTTGTATTGCATCCAGAAGAGGGATGTTCACCTCAACTTTTCGGAAGGTGTCAAGTATCTCTTTATCTTGAGCCTTTGCTGATTGCTTCTTGGACTGAGTGGCTCTTTGAGGGAATGGCAGAGGGATATGGACATCAGATGTATCAGTGATCTACTTCTTGGAACTAGTGTCACCTCCCTTAGATGACTTAACAGCAGCTAGGTTTGGCTCTTCCATTTGCTTTCCAGACCGCAGAGTAATAGCACTCACATTTCCACTTCCTTTTGGATTTGGAACTGTTTGGGATGGAAGGGAGCTACCACTTGCTTGTTGATTCTGACTCATTGATGTTGCAAGTTGGCCAATCTGTGTTTGCAGATTCTGGATTGAAGACTCAGTCCTTTGCTGGAATTGCAGATTGTTAGTTGCCATCTGCTTCACTAAATCCTCCAAAGAAGGACCATTGCTACTGGCTTGCTGCTGCATTGGCGGCTGCTGCATTGGTTGCTGCATTGGTGGCTGCTGCACTTGTTGATGCTGCATTGGTGACTGCTGCATTTGTTGCTGCTGCATTTGCTGTGGAGTTCCATGAAAAACTGCAGCAACAGACTGATCAACTTTGAAACCGCTGTCTTGTAGAGAAGGACAAGCATCCGTGGGGTGAGAAGGATCACAGCAGATGCCACACGGGTTGCTTGTCTGTTGAGCAGAAGGTTGCACTGTCTGTGTCACTGCCAACTGCCTCACCATTGATGTCAACTCATCAAGCCTGTTCTCTATTCTCTGGTTCTCTGTGCTTGATACTCCTCATACTGCTGCCACTGTTGGATTCTGCATTGGAGAAGCTTGCACTTGGAAAACTGCACTGCTATTTGCTCTAGTGCCAAATTGTTGAGCATTGACTGCTATCTCAGCAATCAATTCTTTTGCCTCAACAGGGGTTTTATTGCTCAGGACTCCTCCACTAGCTGCATCTAAAAGATTCCTATCCATAGGCAGCAACCCTTCATAGAAGTAAACAATAAGGAGATTTTCTGGAATCTGATGGTGTGGACAGCTTGCACAAACCCTTTTGAACCGCTCCCAATACTCATGCATGTTCTCCCCATTAGCCTGCTTTATGCCACTGATATCCTTTCTGATTGTGGTGGCTCTGGATGAAGGGAAGAATCTCTCCAGAAACAATCTTGACATATCATTCCAGCTTACAATGGAGGAAGGTGGCAAGTAGTACAGCCAGTCCTTAGCTCCACTGTCCAATGAGAAGGGAAAGGCACGCAGCTTGATTTGCTCCTCATTCACCCCTGGTGGCTTCATAGTGCTGCAGACTACATGAAGCTCTTTCAAATGCTTATATGGATCCTCACCTGCAAGACCATGAAACTTGGGAAGCAAATGGATAAGACTAGACTTAAGTTTAAAACCAGTATCAAGATCAAGATAACGAATGCAAAAGGGCTGATAGTTAACATCAGATGCAGACAATTGCTTAAGCGTCCTATTATCCATGGTCACAGAATCAAATAAATTACCAAAAGAGTAAACACTATGTAAAGGACTTAAACAAACAGACTCAACAGACTCTAAGGTATGCTCAGGGACAACCCTACTATAAGTCAACCTACGAGCTCTACTAGCAGCATGCAATGATCTCTCTATCTCAGGGTCATATGCATATAAATCATCAACATTGGTGGTACTCCTAGTCATGCATCATAGGCAAAGGCATACAGCAGTAAAGTTAGTCACAAAACATACGACAGGACACAAAAATTTGCCGAAAATAGCAAACAGAAGAAAAAATAAATCTATGAAAAATACCAAATGACCTCAGAATGCTATGGGACCAACTCTCCTAAACTCTAATTGACCTTACGGACTCAAAAATCAAATACATTTTTTTAAAAAAATAAAATAAAATAGTAAATGAACGAATTTGGCGAAACCAGGGCCTGAATCGTGGGGCATAGCCCCACGACTTTTGATAGGGATGATCGTTTCCTTCAGGTAACCAATTTTCAGATCGATCAAAGTAAGTCGAACAAATTCAGAAATACCCGACACGTCCTGAAACAACAAAGAAACAGCAAATAAGGTTAGTAAACGGCTGAATTTCGCAAAAATAAGGGTCACCTAACGCCCTTCCAGGGCGTGACTTATGCTCAGAAGGTCGAATTCCTTGGGGAAGAGAACTCCCGAAGCCAATATCTCAAACAGAAGTTTTACCAATTTCCCCAAATTGCCCAAAACCGTAAACCGTTATACAATTTTTTTTTTATTAATATTTTTTTAAAAAAAAACAGAAACAGAAGAAGAAAAGAAAAAAAAATAAAATAAAAGAGAATTAATGAGAAAATTAAAAAAAATTTCTCTTTTTTTTTTTAAACTGAAATAGAAACAAGAAGTATCACAAAAAAAAAATGATTTAGACCGATGCAATTTCCCCGGCAACGGCGCCAAATTTTTTTATTTTGAAAATTGAAAATTAAAAGACAATTCAATTTTTTTATTTTTTTTATTTTTTTTATTTTTTTTATTTTTTTTTATTTTTTTATTTTTTAGAAACAGAAGCGATTTAGACCGATGCAATCTCCCCGGCAACGGCGCCAAATTTGACACGAGCTGTCGAACTCGCGCAAATTAAAAATTATTTTTAATTAGGGTTCAAAAATTTGCAGTAAAGTGGAAACCCTAAGTCGTCTCTCAAGGAAATTGAATTGGTAAAAATCGCTTATGAAAACAGAAAATAAAAGGGGGTTTTGGATTTCGGTTGAATAAAAGACAAAATATAAAAACTGGGATTAAAACTTCATAATTAAAATTAACCAACCTAGGGTTAGGGTTCCATGGACGTCCTTCATTGGATAAAAATTACCAGATTCACGGTTGATCTCAATTGAATCAGAATCCTTATTTTCAATTGAGAACAATCGGATCATCAAATCTAATGATTATTCCTTTTCCATGATCGCAATCGCGACCTGTAACAGCCCGTTGTACACCGGTATTGTTAACATTGATTATGATATTAAGCGCAGTTACAATCACAGTGATTGGGTTAATTAAATTACGGGCAAATTCTTCTTTTAACATATTCCTTTTCTTACATCAATACATTTTCCGTAATCAATTAAAACCACACTATAATTGTAAATGCAAGTTGCGGAAGCATACATTTTTGCTAACATCATTCGTTCTTCTTTTTATTCAATTCATTTAAACTCACCATCTTACTCTCACAATTTACCAAGTTGTAGTCCTTTACGTTATCTACGCGTGGTTTCAAACCACGTACCATTTGGAGTTCTACCCATCAAGTTAAGCCCCTTTCTTTTAGTCTAGAAAAACCTGAATTTTCGAAAATTACACTGTGGTAATCGATTACCAGTGGGTGGTAATCGATTACCACATGTCAAAAATGAGGCAGTAGCCAATTTTCTCAATCCTCTGTTCTGGTAATCGATTACCAACTTTGGGTAATCGATTACCTCACATGGTAATCGATTACCTAAGGCCAGTAATCGATTACCAGTGAAGACAGTAGCCAATTTTTCGTCCCCTGTTGCATGGTAATCGATTACCATGCCTTGGGTAATCGATTACTATGCAGCAAAATGACATATTACAACATTTTAAGCCCCAAAAAGGTTGTGTAATCCATCCCTAACCCCTTGGTACTCCACACAACACATAATCATGTCCTAATGTAGGCTCTAGGCCCTTCCATCATCCAATTTCCTTAAAACATGCATCATTTACAAAGTCCTCAAAATAATGGCCATTTACATACAAGATGGACCATTTTTACAACATGAATACCAAGACTTCAAGGCTATGAATGTGGCAATGGACAAGTCCCATGCTCACTCAAATATACAGTTATCCATGTCATGAATAATGAACATAAACAAGACTTAGCATATAATCATGAACACTAACCAAAAGCATGGGAATAACATCATGCAATATGTTCATGACCTAAGTCTCAAAATACTAATGGTATGCTATGTGCACTCCATAACTCCTCCAAAATGTCATGCACTCCCAATGCACCGCATGCCAATCCAATGCCCACTATACGGGCTTCTTGCCCGAAGCTCCTCCCGGCTCATAGTGACCTGAAATGTGGTCCCCCAAACACGGGGTGAGATATACGGATATATCTCAGTAAACCAATGGAGCTAGAGGCTCTCTCCACTCCATGGCTCACTAAAATGTATAAAAATGACATAATGTAATATGCAAGCAATACAATATCACCATCCAACTGGAGACAACCCAAGAACATCCACACATGGATTCATGTTCAAGGACTCCATCATATAACTCCAGAGACAATCCTAGAGCTTCTCCCATGGTTGAGAAAACTCCATGGCAACCTAACCGGAACTCCTCAAGAGACCTATCCGGCGGATGTCCCACGTTTGGCTCATCCTGGAGTCGCTCCCAGAGTCGACCCCATGGCAGTCCAACTGGCACTCCGTCACGAAATGATCCAGCGGATGTCCAAACCCAACACACGTCAACTGGCCAGTGACCAAACAATTTTCACAAAATACAAGCAATATGCATACAAGCACACAATCACATCATGTCATAACCACATAATCCAACCACAACCTTCCTCTAGGTGTGGTGGAGCACACTAGGGATTAAACCCAAGTTCCAAGAGTTTACCTCAATACGAGCAATCCGTTCCAAACGTATGCTCCAATTTAATTTTCCACAATCACGTCCGTGTGAGGCACCCTACAACAATCATCAAATCCAAATTACACCAAAACTCATTTTTCATGAAATTTCCTCAAATTCGCCCAAGTTAAAAACCTATATTTTTCACCAAAAATTAACATAGCATTTCTAGCTTACAAACATGATTCTAAGGCCTTTTCATCTAATAACATTTTTCCATTTGGGCTCTCTATCATCACACATCTAAAATCAATGCTTTGAACACAAATTTCTAGATCTATGAAATCAACCATAAAAATACCACAAATATACTCACAATGTGTTGTATGATCACCACCAAGGCTTCATTAAACCATTAGAAGATCAAAACTCCAAGAAATCTCCAAGAACCCAAGTGGGTCGGATCTGACTTTGTCAAAAACGCAGCCAAGGAGGTGGATTCAAGGCTTCTAAGTGTTACCAATGGCTTTGGAAGGTTGTTTACAATAGATTTCAACACCAAAATCAAGCGATTCGGTGAAGAAATGATGAAATGGGAAGAATGGAGAGAAAGATGTGTTTTTGGGTCCTCCACACTGTGTGTGCGCGCAGGGAAGAAGAAAAGGGAAAGGAAAGAAGAAGAAAAAGAGGTGGGGCCAAGTGACTTCGGTCACACGGGTCCCACACGCGATCTAACTTTAACTCCGATAAAAATTTCGATCATAAATTCTTAATCTACATATTTTTCCAGTCCACGACATATTTTTATTTCTCCAAAATATTGATAAAAATTTCACACCTATCGGTACACTCACATCACAGTATTTTAACACTTAAAAATCACTATTCATCAATTTTTTCCAAATTTGCCTATTCACTCAATTTTCTGCCCTGATTCCATTTCCAGTATTACTTTTGTCATTTGAAATCTCTAACTCAGTATTTAAGCCTCAGAATACACGGTTGGCAAATTACCATTTTGCCCTTTTCGCCCATTTTGGCCATAATTCATGGATTTTCACTAATCCACCAATTTTCATCTCACAATATAATATAAAAATTCACATTTAATTATATGAGGTGTTATATTCACCCCACCTTTTTGAAATCTTGTCCGCAAAATTAAATCATACCTGCTCGCTAACTCAGGATACAGCCGGAGAATCTCGTCCTCCCGCTCCCAAGTAGCCTCCTCAGGTGTGCGGCCTTCCCACTGAATCTTCAGCATGGGAATCACTTTACTTCTCAATCGCTTTTCACTGCGATCCAGTACTGCCATAGGACCAATGGGAGTCTTCAAGTTCTCCCTGATTTCAATATTATCCGGTATCACCACATGTGATTCATCCGGAACATAACGTCGCAACTGCGACACAAGGAAAACATCATGTAAATTAGATAGTTGCGGGGGTAAGGCAAGCTGATAGGCCACCAATCCTACTCTTTTCATAATTTGATACGGCCCAATGAACCGTGGGCTCAGCTTCCTCACACCCAACGCACGGCCAACACCTGTGACCGGCGACAAACGTACGAAAACATGGTCACCTTCCTCAAATTCCAGCGGTCTATGCTTATTGTCATAGTAACTTTTCTGACGATTCTGTGCCTGTTTCAATTTTTCTCTGATTATTTCAATTTGCACTGTTGTTTCCTGCACAAAATCCGGACCAAATCTTTCTTTATCGCCTACCTCAGTCCAACAAGTGGGCGTACGACACCTCCTGCCATACAAAACCTCATACGGTGCCATACCCAGACTGGAATGAAAACTGTTATTATAAGAAAATTCCACCAGTGGCAAGTACCTATCCCAGGCATTACCTTGTTCCAGTGTGCAAGCTCTCAGCATATCCTCAAGTGTCTGTATGGTCCTCTCAGTCTGACCATCAGTCTGCGGGTGATAAGCAGTGCTCAGTCGAAGCTGAGTGCCAAAAGCCTGTTGCAAAGCTCCCCAAAATCGTGAAGTAAACTTCGGGTCCCGATCACTCACAATGCTAATCGGTATCCCATGGAGTCTAACAATCTCCTTTACATACAGTGTAGCCAACTTCTCTGTGGTGTAATCCACTCGTACTGGTAGAAAGTGTGCAGACTTCGTGAGTCGGTCCACAATAACCCAAATCGAATCATAACCAGCTTGAGTTCGCGGCAATCCCACAACAAAATCCATTGAAATACTCTCCCATTTCCATTCAGGTATATCCAGCGGCTGAAGTAATCCAGCAGGTTTCTGATGCTCTATCTTTACTTTCTGACAAACCAAACACTTAGACACGTACTCGGCAACATCCCTTTTCATCCCAGGCCACCAGAACTTAACTTTCAAATCTTGGTACATCTTTGTGGCACCTGGGTGGATAGCATATTGACCCTTATGGGCCTCAGTCATAACTTCCTCTACAAGTTCCTTGGGCACAACAATCCTGCCCTGATATAATAATAATCCCTGTTCATTAACAGATATGCCACTCTGGCCTTTCAAATACTTTATACTTTCATTGCGAATCTGAGTCTCTTTAATTTTCTCGTGCAGCTCGTTCTCAATCCGCGTCAACTCCATATCACACATTCTTCCTGCAAAGAAATCCGTTATTTTCATGTCACGAAATTGCTCAATCACTTCATTGTCCCACATCATCATATGAGATAAATTGACAGACTTCCTACTCAATGCATCTGCCACAACATTAGCCTTTCCCGGGTGGTATTTCAGCTCAAAGTCATAATCTTTCAAAAATTCAACCCATCTACGCTGTCTCATATTCAGCTCCTTCTGATCAAATAAATACTTCAAGCTTTTATGGTCGCTGAACACGGCAAACTTCATCCCATACAGAAAGTGTCTCCAAATTTTCAAGGCAAACACAATAGCAGCCAACTCCAAGTCGTGCGTCGGGTAATTTTCTTCATGTGGCCTTAACTGCCTAGACGCATAAGCAATCACTTTTCCTTCCTGCATCAACACGCTCCCTAAACCTTTCTTAGAAGCATCACAATATAATACAAACTCACCCTCCGGATCAGGTAAAGTCAACACCGGAGCAGTGGTCAATTTCTCTTTAAGTAGCAGAAAACAGTCCTCACATTCCTGGGTCCACACAAAAGGAGTATCCTTTCGTGTCAATCGAGTCAACGGTAGAACCATTGCAGAAAATCCCTGTATAAATCGGCGATAATAGCCAGCAAGCCCCAGAAAACTTCTAATCTCAGTCACAGTCTTAGGTCGTTCCCAGTCACTCACCGCTTCAATCTTGCTCGGATCTACTGCAACACCGCTTGCCGAAATAACATGACCCAAAAATTGCACCTCGGACAACCAGAATTCACACTTAGACGGTTTAGCATACAGTTTCTTATCTTTCAACACCTGCAACACAGTCCTCAAATGGTCGACGTGCTCCTCTTTACTCTTAGAGTAGATCAAAATGTCATCAATAAAAACAATTACAAACTGGTCCAAAAACAGTTTGAAAATGCGGTTCATATAGTCCATGAACACCGCAGGGGCATTAGTAAGCCCAAAAGGAATCACTTGATATTCAAAATGTCCATATCTGGATCGGAAAGCTGTTTTAGGTACATCCTCCGGTTTAATCCGAATCTGATGGTATCCGGACCGGAGATCAATCTTCGAAAATACGCAGGCATCCCTCAACTGATCTAATAAGTCATCAATACGCGGTAATGGATACCGGTTCTTAATAGTCACTTTATTTAGCTGTCGGTAGTCAGTGCACAATCTCATGCTACCATCCTTTTTCTTTACAAATATCACCGGTGCTCCCCACGGAGACACACTCGGCCTAATAAAATTCTCCGCAGACAATTCTTCAATGTGTTTCTTCAACTCGGCCAACTCAAGTGGCGACATCCGGTATGGAGCCAAGGAAATCGGCCCCACACCAGGCAATAAATCAATCGAGAATTCAATCTCTCTCTCAGGTGGAAATTCCGGTATCTCATCCGGGAATACATCTTCAAACTCATTAACAACTGGAATAGTAGAAATCTCCTCCTTTTTGTCACCCACCAATCCGCCCAACAAGACATAACCCAAATCTCCTGCCTTCAAGGCTTTCACAGTTTGACTAACAGACAAATACAAGGACGGACAAACAGACGGCCTCTCGTGAGATAGCAACAACCTCTTCCTGCAGTAATCAATCATTGCGCAGTTCCGAGACAACCAATCCATCCCCAAGATTAAATTGACAGAGGCCAGGGGTAAGATAATTAAATCAATGGTGTAACCCCTGCCTAAATAAGTAAACTTCACATCTTCACAAATCCAAGACGACTCACTAACCTCTCCTGTAGCGGTAGTAATACGCATCGGAGGAACCATCCGTGTTACCTTTAAGTCCAACGCCTTAGCCACATAGTCCGCCACAAAAGAATGTGTAGCTCCCGAATCAAACAACACAGATAAATCAACATTAGAGAGAAAAATTATACCTTTAACCAAATTCGGAGCCTTTTCAGTACGTTGCGCATTTGTAGTATAAACTCGTCCCACAGTAGGAACAACAGCAGTAGGAGCAGCAGTAGTAGTAGCTGGCGGCAAGGCCTGCAGATTCGCAGCCTGCCCCGAAGAAGATGGACAATCTCTAGCAAAGTGGCCACTCCGACCACACTTAAAACATGTCAACGGACCCGCATTGTGGTATTTCCCACACATCCCACATTTTGGGATATAATATCTGTCCGCAGGACCACCACCACCAGTATTTCCACCCCTCTTGAACTGTCCAGGAGGCTGCCTTACATGCAACCCCCTACCCCTGTTATTATTATTGAAACCTCCTCTGTTAGTATTACCAGAAGGACCAGGTGTCCTCTTAACATCTTGCTCTTTTACCTTATCCGATTTTGGATACCTCCCATAAACAGTCTCGACCCTCTTGCATTGGGTCACCAAATCAGCAAAGTTCCTCACCGCAGTATTAGACATCCTCTTTGCAATCTTTTCACTCAGCCCTCTTTGAAATTTAGCTGACAAGAATTCCGGAGTAGGTAGTGTACCTCCATAGTTTGCAAATTTCACAAGCTCATTAAATTTTGCCACATAGGCATCCACAGTCATAACTCCCTGTACCAAATTATCAAATTCACCTTGCTTTGCCTCCCGAACATCACGGGGGAAATATTCTTCATGAAATAATCCTTCAAACATAGTCCAAGTAAGAACCTCACCCTGAATAACAAATGGGCGAGACACATTGTCCCACCACTCCTGGGCATCACCTTCCAGCATATAAACAGAATACAATAACTTCTGCGGATCTTGGCATCTCATCACCTGGAAAATCTTATCCATTCCCCTCAACCAAGCGGTGACCTCCTTTGGGTCCCTTGACCCCAGAAATGCGGGTGGCTTATGTTTCCTAAAAGATATGAGCCTACGCTCATCGTCAGCATTATCAAGCACCTGCCCAGCAGCCCCAGTGGATTGGGCAACAGATGATGGATCAGGAACATAGCTAGGGTCCGTAGTAGTATGATGACTAGCCTCACCAGTGTGGTGACTAGCCCCACTCTCCCCCTGTTGAGGAGTAACAGATGGCGTCGGTGTAGGAGTCACCGTAGCCGTGTGTGGAGGTGAATTATCCCTCCTAGGACGACCTCTATCCGCCCTCATCTCAGCCATGAAGGCCTGCATCATATCCTGATTAGTTTTCATCAGGTTCTCAGTCATATTTCTATTTGCAGCCGTTTCCGCCTGCAGAGCATTCAGGACTGCAGTGACCGGATCCGGTGGCAAAGGACCTGCACCACGTGCCCCACGGCGACCTCGTGCCCTACTCATGATATCTGTACATGTAACACAAAGGAATGAGTTGATCAGACCCACACTGAGGAATCACATATACATTAATCATAAATAGTTCACAGATAGCTATGACACACAAGATACAAACATACACAATCAGAGTTTCCCTCACAAAACTGCTCTGATACCATAAAATGTAACAGCCCGTTGTACACCGGTATTGTTAACATTGATTATGATATTAAGCGCAGTTACAATCACAGTGATTGGGTTAATTAAATTATGGGCAAATTTTTCTTTTAACATATTCCTTTTCTTACATCAATACATTTTCCGTAATCAATTAAAACCACACTATAATTGTAAATGCAAGTTGTGGAAGCATACATTTTTGCTAACATCATTCGTTCTTCTTTTTATTCAATTCATTTAAACTCACCATCTTACTCTCACAATTTACCAAGTTGTAGTCCTTTACGTTATCTACGCGTGGTTTCAAACCACGTACCATTTGGAGTTCTACCCATCAAGTTAAGCCCCTTTCTTTTAGTCTAGAAAAACCTGAATTTTCGAAAATTACACTGTGGTAATCGATTACCAGTGGGTGGTAATCGATTACCACCTGTCAAAAATGAGGCAGTAGCCAATTTTCTCAATCCTCTGTTCTGGTAATCGATTACCAACTTTGGGTAATCGATTACCTCACATGGTAATCGATTACCAAAGGCCAGTAATCGATTACCAGTGAAGACAGTAGCCAATTTTTCGTCCCCTGTTGCATGGTAATCGATTACCATGCCTTGGGTAATCGATTACTATGCAGCAAAATGACAGATTACAGCATTTTAAGCCCCAAAAAGGTTGTGTAATCCATCCCTAACCCCTTGGTACTCCACACAACACATAATCATGTCCTAATGTAGGCTCTAGGCTCTTCCATCATCCAATTTCCTTAAAACATGCATCATTTACAAAGTCCTCAAAATAATGGCCATTTACATACAAGATGGACCATTTTTACAACATGAATACCAAGACTTCAAGGCTATGAATGTGGCAATGGACAAGTCCCATGCTCACTCAAATATACAGTTATCCATGTCATGAATAATGAACATAAACAAGACTTAGCATATAATCATGAACACTAACCAAAAGCATGGGAATAACATCATGCAATATGTTCATGACCTAAGTCTCAAAATACTAATGGTATGCTATGTGCACTCCATAACTCCTCCAAAATGTCATGCACTCCCAATGCACCGCATGCCAATCCAATGCCCACTATACGGGCTTCTTGCCCGAAGCTCCTCCCGGCTCATAGTGACCTGAAATGTGGTCCCCCAAACACGGGGTGAGATATACGGATATATCTCAGTAAACCAATGGAGCTAGAGGCTCTCTCCACTCCATGGCTCACTAAAATGTATAAAAATGACATAATGTAATATGCAAGCAATACAATATCACCATCCAACTGGAGACAACCCAAGAACATCCACACATGGATTCATGTTCAAGGACTCCATCATATAACTCCCGAGACAATCCTAGAGCTTCTCCCATGGTTGAGAAAACTCCATGGCAACCCAACCGGAACTCCTCAAGAGACCTATCCGGCGGATGTCCCACGTTTGGCTCATCCTGGAGTCGCTCCCAGAGTCGACCCCATGGCAGTCCAACTGGCACTCCGTCACGAAATGATCCAGCGGATGTCCAAACCCAACACACGTCAACTGGCCAGTGACCAAACAATTTTCACAAAATACAAGCAATATGCATACAAGCACACAATCACATCATGTCATAACCACATAATCCAACCACAACCTTCCTCTAGGTGTGGTGGAGCACACTAGGGATTAAACCCAAGTTCCAAGAGTTTACCTCAATACGAGCAATCCGTTCCAAACGAATGCTCCAATTTAACTTTCCACAATCACGTCCGTGTGAGGCACCCTACAACAATCATCAAATCCAAATTACACCAAAACTCATTTTTCATGAAATTTCCTCAAATTCGCCTAAGTTAAAAACCTATATTTTTCACCAAAAATTAACATAGCATTTCTAGCTTACAAACATGATTCTAAGGCCTTTTCATCTAATAACATTTTTCCATTTGGGCTCTCTATCATCACACATCTAAAATCAAAGCTTTGAACACAAATTTCTAGATCTATGAAACCAACCATAAAAATACCACAAATATACTCACAATGTGTTGTATGATCACCACCAAGGCTTCATTAAACCATTAGAAGATCAAAACTCCAAGAAATCTCCAAGAACCCAAGTGGGTCGGATCTGACTTTGTCAAAAACGCAGCCAAGGAGGTGGATTCAAGGCTTCTAAGTGTTACCAATGGCTTTGGAAGGTTGTTTACAATAGATTTCAACACCAAAATCAAGCGATTCGGTGAAGAAATGATGAAATGGGAAGAATGGAGAGAAAGATGTGTTTTTGGGTCCTCCACACTGTGTGTGCGCGCAGGGAAGAAGAAAAGGGAAAGGAAAGAAGAAGAAAAAGAGGTGGGGCCAAGTGACTTCGGTCACACGGGTCCCACACGCGATCTAACTTTAACTCCGATAAAAATTTCGATCATAAATTCTTAATCTACATATTTTTCCAGTCCACGACATATTTTTATTTCTCCAAAATATTGATAAAAATTTCACACCTATCGGTACACTCACATCACAGTATTTTAACTCTTAAAAATCACTATTCATTAATTTTTTTCAAATTTGCCTATTCACTCAATTTTCCGCCCTGATTCCATTTCCAGTATTACTTTTGTCATTTAAAATCTCTAACTCAGTATTTAAGCCTCAGAATACACGGTTGACAAATTACCATTTTGCCCTTTTCGCCCATTTTGGCCATAATTCATGGATTTTCACTAATCCACCAATTTTCATCTCACAATATAATATAAAAATTCACATTTAATTATATGAGGTGTTATACGACCCTCAGATCGAATATCCACAATCGCACGATATCGATCTGAGTTAGGAAAAGAAACAAATCTTGTTAAAGAATTAGAAAAATTACCAAATTCACGATTAATCTCAATTGAATCAGAATCCTTATTTCCAATTGAGGTTAATCGGATCATCAAATCTGATAATCATTCTTCACCCATAATCGCAATCGCGAACCTCAGATCGAATATCCACAATCGCACGATATTGATCTGAGTTAGGGTAAAGAAACAAATCTGGTTAGAGATTGATCGCAGATCCTCTAAACAGATCCTTGGAATCCCTTCCCCTTTGGTTGATTAAAAGGGGGTTTAGCCTAGCATGGCTAGGATAAACATGATTACAAATTAAATTGCATAAAAGAAAAAGAAGAAGAAGATGAAGAACGCGAAGAACGCGAAGAACGCTTCAGAGAAAAAGTCTTGATCCCCAATTCTGAAAATTACATCCTCCTCCAAATGTTTTCCTTCCCTTGTGCTTCATATGCACCTAGGTCAGAAATCAATGTAGGCTGGGCTTAATTCAGATCGGCCCGGCCCATTCGTCTAAAATACAAAATAAAATAATAAAATAAAACTTAATTACAAGTCTAAAACTTCAGCAAAACATGGTCTCCTTGGCGTTAGAAATCGACCAGCTTCCAGTCCGAATTGGGCTTCGAGCTCTTCATAAGAATTGTAGCCCTCTGTGTTATCTGAAAAACCCAACAAGAACGGAGTCAATCCGACAACTGTGGACCGAGATATGGCCAAAATACAGAAGTAGCGTAAAGCTGAAAAATTCTGACGAAAATAAATTAAACCCAATCAAACACTAAAAAATGTAAATTAACTCAAAACATCATTATTTTATTCAAATAAATCCTAAAAATACTAATCAAGAGCAACAAATAAGTGCAATAAAATATGTGTTATCAAAGAGATGAGGCACGAACAAGGAGCAGCTCCTGGCAGGCCTCCAGCTAGGGGGTACATGAATGAATCGAATCAACACCCGAATGAGAGGGATCCAGAGGTTGTGCAGGTATGGGACTATATAGTTAAGGATGGCTTAAAGGACTTAATATGTACTACCAATACGAACAAGATGCATCTACTTTTTGGTATCCCATAACTTAAGAACTTCATAGTTAAGCGTGCTTGACTGGGAGCAATTCTAGGATAGCTGACCTCTTGGGATGTTTCTTAGGAAATGTGAGTGAGGACAAAGCATGCTGAAAAGTCTCATGTTGGTTTATGGGGACAGTCATAGATCCTACAAGTAAACGAGCATTACAAGAATACTACCTATATAGCACAACTAAGATAAGTCAAGAAAAAGTGACTCCTTATGAGGAAAGGTGTGTTTTACTTGAAAGTTTACAAGCCATTTGATGAAATAAATATATTTGATGAAAGGTAGAAGTAGTACCGGTAACTAAAAAGATGAAGGAACATAGATTGAGGTGGTTTGGGCACGTAATAAGACGACCCTTAGATGCTCCTGTAAGAACAGAAGTTTGTTACCAAGAGATCGACACAAAGAGAGGTAGAGGTAGATCGAAACTTACCTGGGGAAAGGTAGTTAAACAAGACTTGATGGAGTGGGATATAGATTGGTGGACGGTGTGCTTAAGACGGAATGAAGAAAAGCTATAAGCAGGGTGAAGGTTAAACCCGTTGTTATTCCTATGTTCCAGATGGTTCCTTTTTAGTTCTTTTCCTCTTCAATCCCCCCTTTCTTTCTTTCCCCTTTCTTGTCTTTTATCTTATTTCCCCCTTCCCCACTTTTTTATTTTTATTTTTGTGTTTATTTATTTCTTTTATTTATTTATTTATTTTTAAATTTTTATCTTACTTTATTATTTATTTATTTATTTATTTTTAAATTTTTATCTTACTTTATTATTTATTTATTTATTTTATTTTTTAATCTCCTCTTATTTATCATTGGGTTCATCTACCACCAACCCCAATTAATTTGGGTTAAAGGTGTTATTGATGTTGATGTTGTTGACAAGCATCTTACTTCACCACCTCATGATTCGTTCCAGGCTTGAACAAATTGTTTTCAGGTGACAAGTTCTTGCCTATAAATGACGTCTATTGACCTCATGCACATGCTTCTAACCCTCTGTCCAAGGTATAACTACGGTCAACCACAATTTGGAGAACATCCCACAAGAACCCTTAAAGAGGGCCTTAGTAGATCGGTCATCCTAACTAAGCTCACTTTGGAATGCAATATAAACAAGCTAAGACAGGCATATTCTGACACTTAAAATCCTTAACTGCAACAATAATTCAACAGATACAGAGGTA
>JAVKPL010000991.1:0-15783 GCA_032173675.1 Gastrolobium villosum
TGAGATAAAATTATTTTATATAATAATTATAAAAGTTATAATTCTAAAAATTCAATTTTTTTTAATAATACAATAAATATTTTACTCTTTTCTATTATAAAATATTTAAATAAGTAATATGAGAAATTATTAAATTCTATGTCGTTATATTTTATTGTATCCATAATTTAACATCATATACATAGTTTGGGAGCCCACATTAAAAACGTTTTTATTTTTATGCCATGTTGGGCTCTCTCTTGTCCATTATAGTAACGTGTGAAAGTGAATATAATATTATAATCTAAGGGCTAAATTATAAGAAACTAGTGCAATATCGCCAGATTTCAACGGGACTACAATAATTAGGCGACAATGAACCGTGATAAAATATAAAGTATTTTCTAAAGTTTTACTCAGCCAGTGTGACTGTATACTATGAGGAGTGCATTGGCAACTTGGCCTCGCAAGTGGAAATGAAATAGTATAGAAGTGAAAATATATATGAATAAATAAGAAGTTTTATTTCAAAGAATTTCACTAACGATCCTAATAATATTAGGCAAGAAATACTTAATAGTTTCTGATTTTTTTAAATGTATAAAAAGAATGGGTAAAGTGTGTGTCATTTTAAAGGATATATAATTATGTCATTTTAAGAGAGAGAAAGAGATAGAAAAAGGAGGAGAGAGAATTGACAAAAAAATAAAGGTGTGGGTCCCATCTCTTTGTGAGAGTGAAATGATATAAATTGTATCATTTAAAAGGATAAATATTTTTCCCAAAAAGAATTAATTTTTTTAATGCAGTGTAAAATCTTTTTGTATTTTCATTTAATTTTATATAAACATTTAATTTTACCCAAAGTTTAATTTGATATTAACATCTTATTTCAAGTTTATCTCAACGCATCAAAATTAAATTTTAAAAAAATATTGCTAAAATTTTCAGGGTGATTTTTTAAACCATTATTGTTTCATAAAATTTTGAACAAGTGCAATAAAATTGTGAAAATCTCATATTATATACATTACTTCTTGAATCTTTTCTTTGCGGTTAGGAATTCTTCTGGGCCTCTACATTCTGAGGTCATTTACTTTTGGGCTTTTAACTTCTGCAGTTACATAAAGAAAAAGTGATAGGCCCATCTTTAAAAAAAGTTGGCACGGAAGAGCAGTCATTAATAGGAGAAGACACTTCTCCGGATAAATGTTTTTTTCTTTATTTTTTTTTCTTTCATTGTTGTTTTATTTATTTGAGGTTTATGTGTTTCAATTTATGCTAGCTATGTAAGTCATGTAATATGGTGTAACTGTATCCAAAGAAGAAAAAAAAAGGAGCAATTGTTGCTCATTGTATTGAGTCCAGTTTTTTTTGTTATGACGACCCTAGTTATCTTTTTGGGGCATTATTCTCATAAATTTCAACTCTTCAAGCCAGCTCTGGAATTAATCCTGAGTTGGGATTAGTTTCTTGTCCCTTCCCAAATGCGTATTTGATTGGAATCCAATCCTGATTTTCTCTCCACTATCCTCAACTTATGTCGTCAACTGAGCTACACCCCTTAGATATTAAGTGCAGTTTATAAATGAATAATTGGGCAAAAAAATTAAATTAATACAATTTAATTAAAAAATTACGTATTTAATGTAATTTGGAGGTATTTACAGATGTAATGCATAATGTGACGCCCATTTTCCATTTAAGTTAATTTAATATATAAAGATATTACTTTTTAAGATATATATAATATAAGTTAATTTAATATATAAAGATATATTTAATATATTTATTTTTTGATTTGAAAATATGAAATGAAATTATTTTATATAATAGTTATAAAATTATAATTCTAAAATATTTATTATATTAACTAAAATTTTTATTTTATTTTTAAATAATATAATAAATATTTTACTCCCTTCGATTTTAAAATATTAAAATAAGTAATACAAAAAATTATTTTATTCTATTTCATATTTTATTGTACCCATAATTTAACATCTTATACGTAGTTTAGGAGCCCACGTTAAAAACGCTTTTATTTTTATGCCATGTTGGGCACTCTCTTATCCATTATAGCAAGGGCTCAATTATAAGAAACTAGTGCGTGCAACATGGTCAGATTTCAACGGGACTACAATAATTAGCCCACAATCGAACTGTGATAATATAAGTATTTTTATGTACTAAAAAAATGGAGATAGTTTTATCATTTTACATGAAAAAATTATCTCATGCTACACTCATAATACATGAATGGGTCTCATCTTGATTTTTTTGTCTTCTTACCTTTTTGTGGACCCCACTCATATATTGTAAATGTAACATGAAATAATTTTCTCGTAAAATGAAAAAATTAACTCCCAAGAAAAATATAAGTAATTTTTAAAGTTCTACCCGGCGGCTTTTTGACCCTGGCGGCTTTGTAACCATTCATAGGAATGAATCCTCAATCGTTAAAATGTCACGTCATTTGAAAATTTTGTGTTTATTTTTTTTTCATTAATAATAATTAACCTCCACTTATTTAATTCATATGAAAAGAAAAAAATATAAAAATTTCCAGGTTATATGAAACTTTAATATGAGGGAATATACTCCCCCGCCTTTCATTCATTATATATGCTGGATTAATATGCTGTTAGAAATATTATTACATTGCTTTTCAAAAGCAATATTATTACATTAATATAGTCGGCTAAAGCACCATTTTAAAGATTTTGGACAAAAAAGTTACCCGATTAAAGCTGATTGAATAAGTTTTTCCAAAGTAATGCAGTCAAACATGTCACCTATGCTGACGGGACTAGTCCCGTCACTTATACTGACGGGACTCGTGCCACGTCAGCGCCACGTAGGCAATCCAATTACCGTAAAACTTCGGAAGGTCATAACTTGTGACTCGGGTATCCAAATCACATGATTCTTTTTTTGATTTCACATAACTTTTCGAGGTCTACGCAATGAAATCTCATTTGACATATTTTATCTGCCACAAACATAGTTTGAATTTATAACAATTGTACCACAATCACAAGAGTGTTTATTCATAAAATCTTCAAACTATGTTTGTGCGAGATAAAATATGTCAAATGAGATATCATTACGTAGATCTCGAGAAGTTATGTGAAATAAAAAAAAATCATGTGATTTGGATACCCGAGTCACAAGTTATGGCCTTTCGAAGCTTTAAGGTAATTGGACTGCCGACGTGGCGCTGATGTGGCACGAGTCCCGTCAGTATTAGTGACGGGACTAGTCCCGTCAGCATAGGTGACATGTTTGACTGCATTACTTTAGAAAAACTTATCCAATCAGCTTTAATCGGGTAATTCTTTTATCCAAAAACTTTAAAATGGTGCTTTTCCCTAATATAGTTTGATCATGTGAGATCAGTCCCGACGTACACTCATTATCCCGAACAATTGAGACAAAATAAAAATAAAAATGGCGCATATACTTTATTCGGGACTTGGCAGGAAACAATAATATTTGTTAGCTATGTTGTATTGATATTGACACGAGACACAAAACACCACATGATATGACAATATATTAATTTTTAAAAATATTAGATTTTAACATATTTTGGTATTAAATAATATTTTTAATATATATAATATAATTTATACTTAATACATATAACAGTTCAAAATAAGTCATATAACTAATCAAATATTCAAGTTTTATAACATAAATATAAAGTAAAAATAATTTTTTATGTCTTGTTAATTCTTCATGTTAAATTCCATAACAGGAAATATTTGATTTATAAATTGATTTTTCATATTTAATTAAAAAAATAAAAAATTTAGATCTATATAAACGTTGACGGCATGTACCAAAAAATATTAATCACAAAAATTAATGTGTCAATGCTCTTAGGTTGTCAGAAACAAGAGTATCAGATGTGTTTGAATATGTCTTTGTTTTTAAAAAGTGTTTTGAACATAAATTTTGAAAATTGATTTTAAGAGAATAGTAAAACTATTTGAATGTAAATTAAATAGTTTTAAAGTATAAAGAATTTGTAATTATTTATAAAAGTGTCATTAATAAAATTTCATAATTATAATATTATCACCACAGAGTAAGATTTATTTACAAAAATGCCATAAATAAATCATCATATTTACAAAAATGTCACCACAAAAAAAAACAATTTTTGAAAACATTCCTAAGTTATTTTATTTTTTTAGTTTATAAAACTAAAAAACAGGTGCTGTTTTCAAAACCGATTGTACGTAACACTCTTATGAAACATTTTTTTTGTTGTTTTATTATTTTTTAAATTAAAAATCTGTTCTCCACGACAAAAATCAAACAGAGCTAAGGGATTATCTGCCACTTGGATCAAAAGTGCTTCGCTTGGTACGAATTTCTTATTTTTGGAAATTTCAGGAAGACTAAAAACAAAAAACCAAACAAGGACTACAGCAATAACAGCTTAGATAGGAAGGAATTCATACTTAAGTGTGTTTGATTTGTAGTAATTCTGGGATGAGTGATCTCCTAAGAGGTTTTCTCAAGAAGTGTGCGAGTGAGGAAAAAATACACTAAAAAATCTCGTGTTAGTATGTGGAGATAACCATTGATTCTTAAAACGGCCCGGCGTTACATCTACAATCTTTTCAGCATAATAAATGTACATCATTTTTTTTTTCTTTTCAATTTAGTAATTTTGCTGATCGTAATTTTCTATTGAATGAATTTTCTCCCCTACCTACCCTGTGTAACATCCCGTATATATCCGGTAATGTTATCATACTATTGTATTAAGCTGCGCTTAATTAAAAATGCGGAATATCTTTTTCTTTTCAATTATGATGCCATTATTATTACCAACTTTCTTATTAACAGTTAATAAAAACATCGCCCGTATGTAATTGCAATAAAACGGCTAACTGAAATACCTCATTAAATAAATAACATAAGTATAAGTCTATAGTCACGGAACTACAACACGTAGACCGGACCAATTAATCAGTTTATACAACTCAGCTCAAAGTGCTAACATAAAGTGACATGGACAAACCCCATGCTCACACAAATAAGGCAACAAAGCCCAACATCCGTCTCAGCATCAACAGCATGAAGATAAATGTGCAGAAAACATAAACAGCATCTAATCCAGTCATGCTACCATCAAGGCAGTCATACAATAATCATCAATCATGCTCTGGCCTCTTGCCACCAGAGACATCAGTCCCCATACTACCTGAACCTGAAATAAGCATTCCCCAAACGTGGGGTGAGATCTCTAAACAAGAAATCTCAGTAAGACAAGGGGTCCTCAAGGATCTTCCACCCCAAGCTCACTTACATGTGCAATATAAGTTTAAAAACAGTTCATCATCATCAGTTCTAAAACAATGCAATGCAGCAGATAATCATGTCATGTGTGTCAATACTATTCTACTGGCCAGAAAAATGCAGGAATACGTCTATCTCCTACATATAGTGCAAGACGCCACTTGCATCCACCCCGGATCACCGTATTGTATGACGCCACATACTCAGGCTTACCGTCAAGATGGAACAACACATGCATATTAAAAGCCATTATATGTAAAGTTCAATCAACATTTCATATGTTCAAAAGCATGTAACACAGCATGCATGTACCATATCCCCATGGAACATGGTGGAACCACAACATGGCTAAACCGACGACACGAAAGCTTACCTTGCAAGCTAAATCCCAACGCCAAGAGTCCGCAGCCCAAAGTCCAAACACAGCAGAATCACAATCTGTTATGGACCAACACTATATCAATAATTATGCATCTCAAGCATACCACTTAAAGACAACGTCTTTCCTTTACGTTTTACATCTTAAGGCTCCTTACAAAGCCATAAGCTCTTAATCACATGATTCTGACTTAGTTCATTAATTACGGAAGTCCAACTTCCTTAATCTAGGGTCCACAAACCCCCAATAGCCTACTATTTGCACAGAAAAGCTATTGTTCTTCGAAATCCCAGAATATCCGGATATTCCCCGTGGCATATCCGGATATGCAATATCCGGATATCTCACTGACCATATCTGGATATACAATATCCGGATAGCAAGGTCCCATATCCGGATATCAATATCCGGATACCATATTCGGATATCAATATCCGGATATCTGTTCGACAAATATCCGGATATTTCACGACAGAATGCAGTTTCTGCATTCCGTGAAGATATCCTTCCAAGGTTCCATTTTTAACACTTCAACACGTTAAATCATGCATTTTTAGACCCACTTAGGTTAGCATACCAGTTGGTTATTTACTTAACCCAATTACATGCAAAGATGACACCTTTAACCCATCAAAATACATGATCAAGAGAAGACAACTCACCAAAGGTTCAAAACAGAGGCAAAGGCTGCTCTTGGAGCTCACCACCAACCCCAAAAGGTTCTGACTTTACACCAAACGAAAATGCTTTCACAAAGGTTGGTCCTTTCTACACAAAGGTCACCTCTTGGACCTCAAAATGTCACAACTATGGCTTCCAACCCTCAAACCACCCAAGGCCAACAACCTCACCAACACACAGAGGCTGGAAACTCAGAAGTACACACTCACACTTCCTCGCCATGCATGCTCTCAAGTGTTTAGGAGAAGAAATGTGAAGGAAAAGGCCTCAAGGTTCAAGTAATGGTGAAGAGGAGTGAAGAAGGCAGCAAGGTGGCTCCAAACTCAGAGGAAATCACGTAGGAAAAGAGGCACCTAGGGTTTTGTGCCCTTAACATGCATATAAATAGCCAAATCATTTAAACGCGCAGTATTAGCCTTAATAGCTACGTAAAATATCTTGATCCCAAACTTTGGAATCCCAACGTACTCATTTTTCTAAGAATTATCATATTTTTTATTTTATTTTTCTGAGCACCTTTCCGGTACGCGCTTTTCCATAGCCAGTATCAGTTCTGGCATCAGATCTCGTTATTTTGACTTGAAACTCGTTTTACAAGTCCTACATATTATTCTAGTAATTATCATGCACTTATAATAATTTTCCGGGATACTTTTTCGGTACGCATTTATACCGACTTGCAGAATCGGTATCTGCACTTTTCTTCCGAAAAGCGACTTTCATCATTCTTACCCACTAATTATAATTATTAAAGCCTCATAATAATTATTAGGGTCAATTATGGAATTATTTCCTAATTATCACAATTAATTCATTAATTACCTTAATTAGCGGTGCGAGTTCTTAGATCCTACACATTAATTCATCATGTACAGCCCAAATTATACACTACTACTACCTTAGAGAAAATTAGCATTTGTTTGATTTGAAAGAAATAATTCTCATACTCTTTATAATGGTTCGTTACTGTTGTCAAATATGGAGATTTTAATTTTTTATATTCCTAAGTTGGGATTCTCAGAAAAATAATAAACATAATTGCTTTAACATACCGCTGGAAAACATAACTTGTAATAAATACAAAGTGATAGGGAAAACATTTTATTACATACAAACCCATGGCATGCAAATACAGTACTACAGACATAAAGACATTAACTATAGATAGACAAACATCATCCAAGTTTATTAGAAACTACAAAAGATAAGGAAACCACACACTCTGTACAGATAGATATATCATCTATTTTTATTAGAAAGTACAATAGTCATATGTGTAAGCCACACACTCTTTTCAGATAGAGATACTGTTGGGAATTCCTCTGAAAGTCAACCCTGCATCACTTGTAGGAAGGAGCAAAGTGTAGGGCATTTTAACTGGCCCCAACCGGTTTCTCAGACCTGAATTGTTGTTCCTCCCTGTGATCTTTCCCTCAATTTCTGTCAACTTGCTTCCAAACTTTTGAAAGGCTTGCAATGCCCTTGAATCAGTTGTCCAATTTGGATTATCCCTCTCCCCAAGGTAGATCTCATCAGAAGCATGCCTTGACAATATCTCAATCACTGAAAGGTCAACAAGAGTTTGGAATTTTGGTGTAATTGTTCTCAAATAAGCTTTTTGAGAATCCTTAGCCATCTCATCATATTCTGGAGTTCCTTTTTCTGGGATCAATCTTCTGCTAAGAGTTGGACGATTCAGGATATAACCTCCATAAGGATATTGTCCAAAATTAACAGCAGCATGAAGAGCAGAAGCTATCCATACGATAATAGTAATGGATTGAATAAGTTCTTCAAGAGTCTGCAACTTAGGCCACCATGGCTCATCTTTCAAGTCAGCATGACCTTTTTCTACAGCTTCCTTCCACCAAGCTTGAAGTTCAGAGTCATTTTGAACAGCCACATCTGTGGCATAGTACAAGGAGACATAGTCTTGGACCCATGTCTTAATAGCATCCCATATTTCTAGTCCATCAACAGCATAAGGGTAGTCCTCTATCACAAGGCGAAGACCATGTGGGGAAGAGGGATCCTCAACTGCCAATCCTCTGAATCATTCAAGCAAATCTTTTTTATCTACTGCAATTCTTTCCTAATGACTGAAAATAGAAAAATATTTCTGAACTGCAGATAAGTTATCTGTATTTATTCTCAAAACGACGTCGTTTTGGGATTGAAAGATTAAAAAATTATAATTATAAAGACTATAATAACCCTGAAATAAACTAAAATTACAAAAACACCATGATTTTCGCCCCAAAATGACGTCGTATTGGACTTACTGCAGATAACTTGTATGCAGTGATTGCAGAAAAAATGAATCCTAACTGAAAATGATAAGTTTAATTTTTTTTTCTAGTGGTGTATATTTATTAAGATTACCTCTTGATGAGATCAGCCGGTAATGCTTGGTCAGTAAAAACCCAATTCTTGTAAGCCACCGAAGACATCTCAATAGAATACGGTCCAGGCAAAAATGATTGCTCTATAATTCCACCTGCATTAATCAGGGCATGACGAGCAAGTCCATTGATATTGATGGTGTCACGATAATGAGGATATAGAAGTTTATAAATAGGATGAAGCACACTGAGATGCCTGTTTGTTGCTATGACAAATGGCTCCATCACTGCATGAGTATTTAACCTGCGTCCACATGAAAAGATTATTCATAATCATTTCATGTGTGCATACATAAGACTAAACATGTTTGTAGATATCACTAGTGGAGTTCTTACCAGTGGCTCATTAACTGGTGATAGCATGCATCATTTACAATAACATAAGCCTTGGCCAATAGCCAAATAGTACTTTCAACACCAACATTCGCGGGCAAGATTACTTTACTGACGGCACCAAACTTATCTCCATCTGGATGTGGCAAACTTAATTCAATGGCCAGAGGCTTTAGAGTTCCGTCATCTTTCAAGAACAGGATTGCCCTCGTGGCATAAGCCTTTGCATTTTGGTTTATCTTTCTCAAATATGGCAAGAATGCGTCATGGTAATCTAATATGAGTAGTTTCTTACCATTAAGTGCCTGTTCCATAAATTAAATTTCAATAACTTAGTTTCATAGTTTCCAGCTATACTAGAAAGTCTTAATATGGTATTTTACAATGAAAAGTATGTATTCACATCATTACCTCATCTACTGTGACCCCATCTAGGTTAATCTCCAAGTGTTCTTTTGTTATTGTACTAGTTTGATCCCCGTAGACACTGGCATCTAACTTGCTTTGTGGTGGGAACTCCTACCATTGTTAAAGAATAATATAATGAAAGATGACAAAGAGTGACAGCAAAGTTTAAGAATAAAAATATTTGGACATACTTGAAGAAGGCGAATTACACAAGGATTTACACCAGCAATCATCTCTCTTGCAAATTCATCATCAGTCATCCATTCAGATTTACTAACTGCTCAAAATAATAAAATAATTGACAAATGGGATCAATTCAACAAATAAGTGTCATGTTAAGTAAAGGTGGTTAAATTAAGATGTATACCTTTGATTACATGGGGTGGTGGAAACTTGAGGACTTGTTCACCATCAGTGCGAAAGATTTCCTGGAGAACAGGTAAGGGGCTAAATTTGCTGAGTATATTAGTAGGGAGTGTAATTCCACCTTCATAGAGTCCACGCACGTCATCGAAGCTAGCAAACTCATTCGGTGTGAAATTCAAATCAAAAATTAAAGATTGAAACAGAGGTAAAACATCTTGAGATAAAGATTTTATTCCATATGTAAGGAAATCTGATGACTTCAGATGACCAAAGTTTTCATCTCTTGGGATATAAACCTCCCCTGGTTGCTCACTTTTTGGATCTGTCAAGAATCAAATAGTAGTAGATTAAATATCAGCAAATTAGCAAATTGCACAATTTTATAACAAATTAATAAAATTATATATGCTTAGTGGTCAACAAAACATTACCTTACATTTTTTTTCTTCCAATTCTTCCGTTGGTTACATTGTATATAACCAACGGAAACATTGGAAGAAAATAAGAAGAAGAAAAAATCATAATTAAAAAGTAGAAGTCTAACCTTTCCTGGTTGGATTTCTCCCGGTTCTAACCCTACGAGGGTAGGGATAGGTGCTAGACCCTCCAAGGATTGGGCGAGCTGCACCACCATCTGGATTGCCTAAATCATTGTAGACATCATAATCATAGATCCTTTCCCATTCCACTCGCTTCCCTTTTCCATCTCCTCTTAAATTCTGCAACTCTTCTTCTCTATACTTAACTAGTGCAGCTGGTGTTTCACTTGGAAGAAATGCCTACAATATATGTAATGATTTTTCTCATTTCCAGCATGGAAAAAAAAATGGTTGGGACTAGTGAAAATTGTACACATAAAATGGTGGTAAATTTTGTTAAGGTTAGAAAAATAGTAGTTAAATTTCTTAACTAGTTGCTTGGTTAAGAGCTTACATTACTGTCAAAGAAAATGCGATCCTTTTTGTAATTCTTTGAGTTGTAAACCCATGAGTTACAAACAAAGTGAATGGTTCCATGATTTGGTATGTCTTCAAGTGTTACACTGACAAGGAAGAACTCATCACGTTGCAGATAGTTTCTAAAGTAAAATGCTCCTGGTATTCCAAAATCAGCATCCCAATCAAAATAAATATCGAATGCATCCTGCCTATCTCCCAAGGTTGGTAACGTTGGAAGATGTTTATTCACAAAGGTTTCCTTTCCAAGTTTCCCATTTCCATTTCCTACAAAAAAAATAAAATAAATAAATAAATAAAAAGAATTCCAAAAAATGAGTCAAGTGATAGAACAATAATCTTTAAAAAAGTGACACTTGGATGCATATTTTTTTGTACACAATTTATATACTATTGAAGAACAGTTGCTGCTGAAATAAATTAATAAATAACAAGTAGTATTTTCTTGTCAAATTCAGCACAAATTATGAATAATATCTCCACAATAGATTCCTATATCATTTGTTGTGTAAAGGCTGTGTGAGTTAGCACGCTGATTTGGACGTGGGAATTTTAAAAGAACTTGAAGATGGAAGCACTAACTAATATTCTTGAAACATTAATAATAATTTTTTTAGATATATATAAGAATTAATGTTTCTCATATTGTAATACTTCGAAGCGTGAGGGGACCAATTTTTTTTTCCTATCTTTTCATTTCATATGGTCTCACATGTGTATGGAGAAAAAATTATCTCCTATCATATAAGAAACACTAATCTCATATATATATATATATATATATATATATAGGATTATGATGTTTCTCGTATCGTAGAAAATAAAATTATTTCTACACGCACATATAAGTGTGTGTAGCCCATGTAAAAAAAAGAGAAAACATGAGTCTTACACACTTTTATGTATATGTAGGAGATAGAATTTATCTCTTATATAATATAAAAAACACTATATATATATATATATATATATATATAGGTATATATATATATATTATATATATATCAAATTTCAAATTTGACACCTCAAATTTCAAAAGAGTCGTTGATCTCTTTTGATCTAACGATTATCAGATGAGGTGTCAAATTTAAAATTTGACATCGGTGAGAGAGAGAGATCCTACCTCATATATATATATATATATATATATATATATATATATATATATATATATATATATATATGGTTAGTGTATATATGTGAGTCTGTCTTGCAAAATGAAAGAAAAGAATGCAAAGAGAGAGAGAACAAACTATCTGTGTTGGTTGCACTGATTAACTGCAGGGAGACACTACGGCTGAAGATGGCAGTAACGTCATCAGCTAAACCACCAGCTAAGCTGGCGGCAGCGTTGAAGAACCCGCCAACAAGGCCAGAAACACCGTTACTAGCAGCTGAGGTTATGTCGTTAAAGTCCAACACATTCTTGGCCATTATCACCACAGTCCCTTTGATCTGTTGGCTCTTGCCGAAGCCCAACGTCTTTAACGTAGATGCCATTGATCAACACTATTATATTACTTATGAAATTGTAGGAGAAGCTTGTGGCTTGTGAGGTAACCAAGTTCGGTATTTATAGCCGAAGAGAAAAGTATACATGTGTTAAAGGTGTCACACTCTCAAGTTCTATATAAGGATTATTATTTTTTGAGTTAACTCCACTTGCAAAACGTTTATACGAAAATATTATAATCAAAGTTATAATATAATGAGAGATTTACTCGGACCTATTATCATATAATATTTAAATAATATAATAATTTTCTTCTCCTCTATTTCATTTAATTCTATCTCATTCTATTTTATTATATTCTTTGTTACATATCTTATACACAGCTTGGGAGCCCATCTTAAAAAACTCTTATATTTTTCTTCCTAGTTGGGCTCTTCTTATCAATAATAGTAACGTGTGAAGTGACTATTAGCCGATGGCTAATTAATAAGAACGGAAATATTAGTATCATATTATAAGATACTAATATCTTATACTATATATAGACATTTAGATAATTATGTTGTCATTTTTTTTAATATGGATCCCATCACTTTAGTATAAGAGATGCTCTCTCCTACGACATGAGATTAGAGAATCCTTAGTAAGAAACTAGTGCTATATGCTATATGTGTTTGGTTTCTTTTGCACATATCTTGTTTGGGAAATAGTTTTCTCATTTTACATAATAAAATTTTCTCATGTCACACTCACAATACATGAGTGGGTCCCATCTCGACTTTTTTATCTTCTCACTTTTTGTGGACCCCACTCATATATTGTGTGTATTACATGAGAAAATTTTCTCTTGTAAAATGAGAAAATCAATTCCCATCTTGTTTTTACGATGGACCACATTTTAAGTAGCATGAATACAATTAATAAGGCCACCGTTGAGATATATAGTCCCACGAAGGTTGGATGAACAACTAATGTGGCCTTTATAAGGCCTTGGGCACTCCCACCCTTTGAGCTAGCTTTTGGGTGGTGTATCCCAAGGTTCTTTACATGGTATCAGAGTCTCGTCGTCCCCCACTTTCTCTTGTGGATTCTCTTAGCACAGTTAGGTTGGGCCTGTTGCATCGTCCACTCTCCGAACCCAATGGGCTCTCGTGTGAGGGGGCGTGTTGAGATATATAGTCTCACATTGGTTGGATGAACAACGAATGTGGCCTTTATAAGGTCTTGGGCACTCCCACCATTTGAGCTGCTTTTGGGGTGGTGTATCCCAAGATTCTTTACGGCCAGTATCAAACTGTGATAATACGTATTTCTAAAAGTTCTGCAGGAACCGAAGGACTGTATATGAGGACTACTTGTGCAAATTCTAAAGTATCTTATTCTGCAATTGGATTCAACATTGGTAGTTGGCTCTGTCATAAACTGAATAATTGGCAACTATATTTCTTATTCTGCAATTGGATTCAACATTGGCAGTTGGCTCTATCATAAACTGAGTAATTAATGGCAACTAGATTTGTATTATCAGATTGCCAGTTCAGAACTTTTCTCCAAAAGACAAATGTCTAGTGTTCCCATCTAAATAGAGAATGGTATTTGATCCATGGGATTCTCTTTATGTTTCTTGTTTCTCAAGTGGAAATGAAATAGAAAAGTAAAGATAGGTATAGCAATAAAAATTATTTTTCTTTATAATATGATAAAGGGGAAGGATCCTCATATGCTTCCGGAGTTTCATGAGCTAAAAAGAGCAAGGATTTGATGGTAATTAAGTGATAAAGGTTATTATTTATTAAAATTATTGATAATCCATTCTCAGACACATTCTCATTGAGTTTGCAATTTTGCAGGAGAAAACTCCATAAAAGAAGAAGAATTCACATTGCCATGCTCGTGCGGATCCTTATTTTGTTTTGATCTTTGACTCTTTCTTTTCATCTTCTTCTTTCATTTTCATCATATGAATTCTTTTTATTTTGTTTTGTTTAACTCAGATATGTCTGGCTAATTTTCTTTTGAAGTAAGGTCACGGATTCAATGTGAACCCTTTGTGATTTCTGAATTATTTTTATAATTGTTTTAATTCAATTAGTTTTATTTTACCTTAATGAATTTTTTCATATCCTTATTAGAATTAATCACTCTTATAGGGCTTTGAGGGTTAGAGCTCACAATAGGCATATTGGAATTTTAATTCATATTGGGGTAAAATAACAATTTGTGCATGATCGAGACATAGGCTTGTATGAATTGCAGACTTATGAATTCATCCACTTAATGCTTGATTCGAGAGGAATTAATAGGATACTATGATTCTAATTGGGTTAAAGGGTTAAACACACTAAGACATTAGGGTTTAACTAATTGATTTGAGAAAGATGAATTGTCTGAACTATTAAGTTAATTAATTATAAGAACCAATTCAGATTTCTAAAGGAGGATCAAAGGTGAAGTGTATCCTGACTACAACTTCGTACTACAATCTTTATTCATATCTTTTTCTATTTATTGAATATTCTTGGATGTTCTTGATAATTACTGCATTTATATTTAATTACTTTTATTTGGTTTCAAAATTTATTTTCTCAACCAAACCAAATTTTCTAAATTAAGGGGACTAGTTATAATAATACTTGGTGCATCAATCCTCGTGAGAACGATACTTTCTTATCACTTTTATTACTTGAACAATCAGTATACTTGTCGAATTTGCAACAGATCTGTTTACAAATGTTTCTTACAATTTTTTGTAAATTACATTATGTACTCCCGGAAGTACATAATGTAACCTAGTGTACTTCTTGGAGTACATAATGTACTTTGTAAGAATTTGTAAACAAAAAAATTGTAAATATAACTCTCCCTTATATAAATTCTTCAATTTTTATTTTAGAGCATTCTAAAATTCTATCTTAATTATACTTTAACACTTTTCTTCAAGAGTTTAATCATGTTGATAACAAAATTAAATGTTAAATTATTTAAATAATATTACAATATATTGTTAAATGTATGGATAAATCTTTTTAAATTGCTACTGAGTAGAATTAAATATTTTGAAAAGTCTAAGTAAAATTTTTAAAACTTAAATTCAAGGCATTACTGTTTCATAAATTTTGAAGTACTGAACTAATTTTCAGTTTGGTGTAAAGAAATTAATAAAAGAAACCTCAACCACTCATTTAATAATTAATAGTGTATGAGATTTTGTGGAAATCTTACCTTATATACATTCTCCAAATAAATTGAATAATGCTACTTATGCACTACAGGTGAATGCATATTTCTTAATATTTATTCAACCATTACTCCATATATAAAATTACGTGAATAATTGATTATCCTATAAGCACACATATGGGATGACGCGAGTGTTTAACAATGTAAAATAAAATATGAACAGACGTGTGAACCAGGTTTGGACATATTATCTGGTTATTCTTTGTTTTCGAGTGATCTGTGGCTCAAGGGACCATAGTATAATGGCGTACGAGGAACACGAGGTTTTGG
>JAVKPL010000992.1:0-15615 GCA_032173675.1 Gastrolobium villosum
CTAAAAACCTGTCATAATGCTTGTTATAAACCTCTTTCTTGGACCTTTCTGGATAAGGTGCTTGAGACATCACATATTCATGGCTCAGCTCAAACTTCTTCTTCTCAACTGGCTTTTCTCTTCCACGGGTTTTTCAATTTCATTTTCTGGCTCCTTAACCTCCTTAAGCTTCTTCTTAGCTTCCATCTTTGTGTTCGGCTTTTCTGGGGTTGCCACTACTTTCCCGCTTCTAGTTGTAATATACATGCAATCCTCTTTTGGATTGATAATTGTATTACTTGGAAATGTACCTGGAATTCTTTCTGAAAATTGCTTTGCCAGCTGGCCTATCTGATTCTCCAGGTTCCTAATAGAAGCATTCGTGTTCTTGTTGTTGGCTCGAGTCTCCTCCATAAAAGCATTAGTGTGTTGAGCCATCTCATTAGAAGCCTTAGCCATCTGAGCAAAAGCTTTTTCCCACTCAGCAGGCTCACTTTGTTGATTCTGTGAAGATTGAGCATAATTATTGTTAGCTTTAAAATCCATACCTGATCCTTGAGTCCTCCGTTGAAAATTGTTGTTACTACCAGGGAAATTTTGATTTCGCTGGAAATTTTGTTGTTGAGGACGCTGATCATACCAGATCCCATTCACCTGTAATTGTTGAAGTGAATCTTCGGATGATGGATTTGGACACTCACTGGATTCATGACTTTTTTGGCATTGGTCACAAATCAGTGGAGTTGTTTGAACCTTTGACACTTGAAACTTGTCAAATTTTTCAATTAAGCTGTCAAACTTTTTAGATAATGATATTACATCACTATCTGCTGGTTTTATTACTGCTCTTTGTGTGGGAACTAGCACACTTTCATTTTCATTTCTTGCAAGCTTTTTGATCAACTCAATAGCCTGCTCAGATGTGCTTTCCCGAATAGAACCTCCAGCGGCACTATTTATTATCATCCTTGTTTCGGGGGTGATTCCATTGAAAAATATCACCACTTTTCTGTCATCATCTCCTTCGTAATGTGCACATTTCCTGTTTAATTCCTGGAATCTGTTCCAAGTTGCACAAAGCGATTCTCCTTCCAACTGGCGAAAGTTTGTGATTTCATTCACCAGCTGATTATATTTTTCCATGGAGAAGAAATGATCAAAGAATTTGCTGGACAGATCTTCCCATGTAAGGATGCTGTTTGCTGGCTGTCGTTCGATCCACCTTAATGCTTTTCCCTTAACAGCGAAAGGGAACAACCGAAGCCTGATAGCATCTGTAGATACCCCATTGTGTTTGGTGGTATCACAGACCATCAAGAATCGGTCTATAAACTCATGTGGATCTTCATCATCAGCTCCAGAAAATTGAACCCTTTCCACCAAAGAAATTAATGATGGCTTGAGTTCAAAATTATTGGCCTCCACATTTGGCCTGACTATGCTTGAATTGGCCCTGTTGAATACTGGAGTCAAAATTGTATTCAACAGTCTTGGAGGTTGATTGTTGGCATTTCCTCCTCGCCCATGACCAACATTGTTGTTTTCTGCCATCTCTTGAATTGGTTGTAAAGGAATGTGCTTCAAATCTTCCCAAATGATCTGTCTAGCAGCCTTCCTTAGTTGCTTTTCTGTCCTTGTAATTTCAGAATCTATTACAAAGTCTTTAGGCGGAAGTCTACCTCGCATAAAAATCAGAGAAAATTATCAGTAGCACCTGAACAACACAAACAAGATAAAAAGAATAAAAAATAGGAATCTAATCTCAAGAATCTACAGTTATTTGTAATATTGTAAACACAATCCCCGGCAACGGCGCCAAAAACTTGTTGCGATCTCGGCAAGTGCACCGATCGTTCCAAGTAATAAAGTGATAAATAATATCGTCTCCACAGGGATTGGAAAACAATTACTACTATAACCAGTCCTCTTAATTTAGATTAATTGATTTGTGTTTCCACACTATAGTAACTAAAATTGTAAAGACTTGTTTTTAGGTTTTCTTAGAAAAGACTTTAAATAAATGAAGAAATGTTTTTGTAGAAGAAGTGATGAAAAATACTGTAGCCAGGGTACATTCACCAATTGTTCCCAATTTTACTTTGGATCGATTCACAATACCTATCGAAATTAACAACTCAGACAAATTACCATCTTTTTAGAAATAATTAGTTAGATCCCAATCCCTTGGTGATCTAACCCTTTACTTCAGTTGGAACCCTAATCCCTTAGCAATCCCGCCTGAAATAAGCATTATGTAGATAAATCCCACGACTGCAATCCATACAAGTCTATCCCTAGAACATGCATGGAGAGTCATCTTTATCCCCTTTCAGGATCAGTATTCCAATATTCCTATTGCGAACCCTGATCCCCAGAATATCATTCCCCATTAGGTTAATCAGATCTAACAGAAATAATATCAATACGCTCAAGATAAAGATGAAATATATTAAAATCAATACATATAATGATTCAATCCTTGTAACAATTGTTCACAAAGGGATCATGCCCCTGACTACAGAAATAGATCTAGCCAATCAACATCATGATCGCTGATCTGATTTCAACATGAACTGAAAATAGAAGAAGAAGAATACAAGAACGGAACGACGAACGCGAAGAACGCCTTCCTTCTCCAGCCGGATCTGCCTCTTTTTGGGTCTTTGGTGTGTGTTCTGATGATCTCTTCTTCAAGGGTTGAGTCTCTTTTTATAAGAGACTTTGACCTAAAATGTGAAATTTGAATTTCCATCCTTTCGCGCCTCCCACGCTGATGGCGCGGATCTCGCGCTCTCAGCGCGGGACCTTCTGCCAATTTTCTTCTTCCCACGCTCTGAGCGCCATTCCCGCGCTGTGTGCGTGGGATTTTAGATCTTCTTTTATGCATTGATTGAGTCACTTTCTTCTTCTTTTCTGCTGTGAGCGTGAAATTACAAGATTGACCTTCTGACGAAACGTATAACGGAAACCTTACAATTTATTACATAAATGTTATAACGGAAATATTAAAGTATGAATTTATTACAGAAACGTTTAACGGAAAGATTTAATTAAAATAAATTTGAATTCAAATTTCGAATTTAAAATCTGAATTCAATAGTTGCGCGATCCTCTGATGCTGCAAGCGCCATTCCCACGCTCGTAGCGTGGGCCTTTAGTTTCACTTTGTCCTTTTCAGCTCTAATTTGTGCATTTCTCCTATAAAATCAACATAAAATCAGTATATAACTTCAGATTAAGATATTTGACAAATTAACATTGATTTTGCCCTTTTCTTGCATCAGATTAAGTAACATTCTTCCTCTTTTTATCTTAGAATTCCTTATATGCTGATCGCATATCAAGCTCACCTTCACTGAAAGAAAATGGGCAGACTTCGTCAGTCTGTCCACAATGACCCAGATAGAGTCACAACCCGCCTGAGTCTTCGGTAATCCCACCACGAAGTCCATGGAAATGCTCTCCCACTTCCATTGTGGTATCTCAAGAGGTTGAAGCTTACCAGACGGTTTCTGGTGCTCTATCTTCACCTTCTGGCATATCAAACATTTGGACACATAGACCGCTATGTCTTTCTTCATACCCGGCCACGTACATTTTTGTAGCACCAGGGTGGATAGTAAACCGGCCCTTATGGGCCTCTGCCATAACCTCCTCAGTCAATGGCCCTCGAGGAATTATAAACCTCTTCTGAAATAATAGCAACCCATCCTCATTCCAAGATACACCGTCTTGGTTCTTCACATAATCAAGGCACTCTCTTTGCACTTGCGCCTCTTTAATCTTCTCCATTAGCTCATTAATCACTTCTGCCGTTTCCATCTCGACAAGTGCACCCGCAAACAAGGAAGTCACTGTCAGGTCTCAAAACTTCTCGATCACATACAAATCACCCATCATCAAACGGGACAACCGGCTCAAAACATCAGCTACCACATTGGCCTTGCCAGGATGGTACTTCAACTCAAAGTCGTAATCCTTCAAGAACTTCATCCATCTCCTCTGTCTCATGTTCAACTCCTTCTGGTCAAATAGATACTTCAAGTTATTATGGTCACTGAACACGGCAAACTTCATGCCATACAAGTAATGCCTCCAAATCTTGAAAGCAAAAACAGTAGCTGCCAACTACAAGTCGTGAATCAGGTAGTTCTCCTCATGATGCTTCAACTGCTTCGAAGGATAAGCAACAACCTTCCCCTTATGCATCAACACGCAGCCTACCCCCTTCCCAAAGGCATCACAATATAACTTAAACTGCTCCGCAGGATCAGGAAGGGCCAACACAGGTGCAGTAGTCAGTCTCTCCTTCATCTCTTGGAAGCACTCCTCACACTAATGTTTCCATACAAATGGAGTCTCATTTCGGGTAAGGCGAGTCAGCTGTAACACCATCTTGGAGAAACCCTCAATGAGCCTCCTGTAGTACCCCGCCAAACCTAAGAAGCTCCTCACCTCTGTTACCGTCTTGGGCCTCTCCCAATCCTTCACGGCCTCAATCTTATTAGGATCAACTGCAATTTCATCAGCAGAAATCACAAGACCCAGAAAATTTACCGACTTGAGCCAAAACTCACACTCCGACGGCTTCGCATATAGCCTTTTCTCCTTAAGCACTTCAACACAATCTTCAAGTGCTCAGCATGCTCCTCCTTCGTCTTGGAGTAAATCAAGATGTTTTCAATGAAGACGATCACAAACTGATCCAGGTACGGCTGGAAAATCCTGTTCATGTAGTCCATGAACACTGCGGGTGCATTGGTGAGTCCGAACGGAATCACCAAGTACTCATAGTGATCGTATCTCGAACAAAATGTGGTCTTCGGGACATCCTCCGGTTTTACTCGAATCTGATGGTATCTGGACCGAAGATCAATCTTGGAATACACGCAAGCACCCCTGAGCTGATCCAACAAATCATCAATACGTGGAAGGGGATACTTATTCTTGATTGTCACCTTGTTCAACTGCCTGTAGTCGGTGCACAATTGGATAGTCCCATCTTTCTTCTTAACAAAATGACCGGGGCTCTCCAAGGAGACACGCTCGGCCGAATGAATTCTTTCGCCGAAAGATCCTCAATGTGCTTCTTCAGCTCAGCCAACTCCGGTGGCGACATTGATATGGAGCTAATGAAATGGCCCCACACCAGGCAACAAGTCAATGGAGAACTCTATCTCCCTCTGCGGTGGAAACTCAGAAATCTCCTCGGGAAACACCTCGAGGAATTCCCTCACCACAGGAATGCCAGTGAGATCCTCCTGCGTCCCACTCACCAAACCTCCCAACATCACATAGCCAAATTCCCCTGCACTCAAGACCCTCCTAGCCTGCAGGACTGAAATGAATGGCGAGGAACTGGCTAAGGACCCACTCGGAGACATCATCACTCTCTTGGCGCAACAATCAATCAATGCATAATTTCTGGATAGCCAATCCATGCCCAGAATGATCTCCAAGTTGGCCATCGGCAATCCTATCAGATCTATCAAGAAATCACGGCCATCCCACTGAAACGTCATGTAACATTTGGACACGTAGACTGCTATGTCTTTCTTCATACCCGGCCACGTACATTTTTGTAGCACCAGGGTGGATAGTAAACTGGCCCTTATGGGCCTCTGCCATAACCTCCTCAGTCAATGGCCCTCGAGGAATTACAACCCTCTTCTGAAACAATAGCAGTCCATCCTCAACCCATATAGGTATGCTCATCTCTTCTTATCTGTTTTACTACCGCACAGAACAGCTCACCAGCTACGGGATTGGCCTCCATTGTTAATGGTGGCGTCCAAATCCCATATAACTATCGCCACGTGCTCAGGGTTTCACCTTTACCTTCCAAATGCTCTCAACAACTCCACTTTCTTCACCATCCTATATCCCACATGAGGTTATAATTTCAATAGATATTAGCCAGGGTTGAAATGTTGCAACTAAATTATAGTTAATTTGTCGTTTAGACTTGCCCATATTTGACACGTGGTCCAAGTTTTTATATGTTTCCTGTAACAGCCCGTGTTAACCTGGATTGTTACAATAATATCGTATTAAGTCATGCTTAATTAAAATGTGGAATAACTTTTTTTTAATTCAATTATGACGTCATTAACCTTAGGCAAGTTGATTACTTAATCAATTTCATAACAAAATGCCTGTATGTAATTGCAAGACAACTAACTGAAATACCTCATATATAAATATAAAGTGAGTATCTAAGTCACAGGACTACAACACATAGCCTGGACCAAAATCCTGATACATTAATACAACTATAACTTAAACAAGACATACTCAAGTCTATGTGGCATGGACAAACCCCATGCTCACCAAATAAGGCAACAATGCCCAACATCAGTCTCAACTCAAATATCATAAAGATAGCATAAAACATAAACAACAATCAATATCCAACATCCAACACGTCAGCATTTGACAGTAATATCTAACTCAGCTCTGGCCTCCTGCCACTAGGAGTATCAACCCATGGGTTCCCTGAACCTGAAATAAGCGTCTCCAAACGTGGGGTGAGATCTCTAAATAAGAAATCTCAGTAAGACAAGGGGTCCTCAAGGATCTTCCACCCCAAGCTCACTTACATGTGCAATATAAGTTCTAAAAGCAGTAATTTCCAGTATAAGTTCCAAAAGTATGCAATGCAACAGATATTCATGACATGTGTGTTATCACTATTCTACTGGCCAGCGAAAATGCAGGAATACGTCTATTACCCACATAGTAGTACAAGGAACATCGCTTGCACCTCACCCACAACCTCACCATGTCGTATGCGTCATATACTCAGGCTTACCGTATAGGTGGACACCACATGCATATCATAAAGGCACATTGCATATAACAGCATTTCCAAAACATCAAAAGCATGTAACACAGCATGCATAAACCACATCCCCATGGGACATGGTGGAACCACAAAATGGCTAAACCGAGGATACGAAAGCTTACCTTGCAAGCAATCGATCCAAGCCAAGAGTCCAACCACTCTCACAGTACAAACGCAGCAGTATCACAATCCAAAGCTTAAACTCAGCGAGAAGGGTGCTCATGGAGCTCACAAAAGGGTCCTCAAAGTTCTGACTACAAGGAAATACGAAAATGGCACCAAGGTTGGCCTTTTACTACATCAAGATGAATACTTGAAGCTTTAACAAACCAAGTTAAAGCCTCCAACAACTCCAAGTAAGGGAACTCAGCTCCCAACTCACACAAGTAGTAGCTGGACACTCAACAATGCTACCTGTCACCCTCACAAGGATGCTCACAAGTGTATAGAAGGAGAAGGAGAGAAGGATCAATGAAGAAATAAGCAAGAGAGACCACTTGGCTCACCAAAATGGGAGGGATCAGCAATGGAACAGGGCCAACACTCCCTGACCAGCCACCTTCATGTAGGAGAGAAAGGATTCTAGGGTTTTGTGCCCTTAGTGTGAGTATAAATAGCCACATGGCCACTTAACGCGCAGTATTAGCATTAATAGCTATGCAAAATATTTTAATACCAAACTTTGGAATCATAACCTACTCATTTTTCTAAGATTTGTCATATTTTTATTTTATTTTTCGGAGCGCCTTTTCCAGTACGCACTTTTCCATAGCCAGTATCAGTTCTGGCATCAGATCTCATTATTTTGACTTGAAACTCGTTTTACAAGTCCTACATATTATTCTAGTAATTATCATGCACTTATTATAATTTTTCGGGATGCTTTTTCGGTACACATTTATACCGACTAGCAGAGCCGGTATCTGCACTTTTCTTCTGAAAAGCGACTTTCAGCATTCTAAATCACTTACTATAATTATTAAAGCCTTATAATAATTATTAGGGTCAATTATGGAATTATTTCCTAATTCTCACAATTAATTAATTAATTACCTTAATTAGCGGTGCGGGTTCTTACATTTCCCACACGAGGTAACATATTCACCGGCATTACTCTAAGGGGAATCATGCTCTCATGTCACATGAGAGCATATTTTTTTCTACACAAATTCATTTTTCATGCCAATTAATTTTCTTTTACTTTTATAATATAAAATATGAGACCCATGTTTAATTTGTCTCTACTTTTTTTATCTCTACTTTTTTTATCTCATGCAATCCTACAACATAAGGAAGTATGAACCCTTACTTTAATCATAAGTTTCGGAATTGCATTATTACAATATATTTTTTAAAGGGAATTATATATCTACTGTTGCAGGAAATCTATCTCCTCATGCAACAGACACATGTGGGCCATCGTTCTTTTCTTGCAAATATTTTTAAAAAGGGAAAAAAATTTCTCATGTTACATGAAAAATTTCCTCTCCTACCACTCTAACTTCGATGTCTGTGCCAATCATTTTTTTATTTTTTATTTTTTTTTAAGGTGGGTCCCACACATTTCTCTCTCTGTAGAAAAACTTACATTTCTCATGTAACATGAAAAATTACAAACCCTTTAAAAAAATAAAGAGTCTCACAACCGGAGAATAGCTTTCTTCAACAACAAGAGAAGCTATTCTCCCTTTTGTAAATGATTCACAATAATTGTTTTGCCTTTTTTTTTTTTTTTTTTTGTAGACTGTTATGCCTATCTTTAATCATTACTATGCTTTCAAAAGTTAATTGTATCTGTTTTGTTTTCATGTTGAATTCTGCTGCACTTTTTGATATATATTTTTTAAGCTAAAACTAAGAAGAAGAAAAACCTTAAAAAATAAAGCTATAAGTGGAAAAGTATTTCTTCAATCCTCGGACATAAAATCATCTCCAATGAACTTAAAACGACATCATTTTGAATTATAAGATTAAAAAATTATAATGACAAAGATTAATATAATCCTGCAATATATTATAATTACAAAAACACATTGATTTCCATCCCAAAACGACGTCATTTTGAGCTCACATGAAGATAATTTTATCTCCAATGACCAGAGAAATATTTTACCCTAAGTTATTTTATAGAAAAAAATATTTGTCCTTTTAAATGACATAACTTATATCTTTTCACTCTCACAAAGAGGTGAAACTCACACTTTTATATTTTTTTGTCGACTCTCTCCTCCTTTATCTATCTCTTTCTCTCACTTAAAATCACATAATTTTACATTACACTTTTTCCCTATTTTATTATTATATAAAAAATTTAATTTAAAAGTAATTTATTTTTAAAAAAACACATTTAAAAAAAAATGCATTCAATGGGCCCTAAATTGAGAAAACTTTTGATAAGCCAAAGTAAATTGTAAAAACTGATGTGTGAAGGACTAAGCTTTAACAAAGATGAACTAAAGACTTTTCACCGAAAAAAAAAAAAGATGAACTAAAAGACCTTTCACCAAAAACAAAAGATGAACTAAAGACCAAAAAAAACTATTTTTATAACATCCACCAAACTAGCTATGTGATGAAAACCTAAAGAGGGTGAAAAAAAAAAAAAAAAACTTAAAAAACAAAGCAAAGGTACGGTGTTAATTTCATTTCCGTGTGATGAAAATCAAAATGCTCACTAACAATAACTTTTAGAGAGAGCAGATAAGTTACCAAAGAAATACAAAATTTACATACTAAATAGCTTTAACCTTATGAAGTCCACAATGACAGTGATTGAAGAGAACTGAGGGGATACAAACCTAAGAAACCTTAAATGTTACAACAAACATGTCTTTTCTACTAAAACCTTTAGGACACTGGGATACCATAAGTAGGATTATACATAAGTAAGAAAGAGAAGCCCCAGCTTGTGCCCTGTCCCTGACCCTGCCTCTAGCCTGTGTTATGATGTGCTTTAAACAATTAAACATAATACTCAACCTTCAAGTATCACTAGCATTTTGCTAGTTTCGACTTTTGCACTTTTCCATTGCTCTCGGTGCTGCATGAATCATACGTAGACAAGGATACCAATGAAGAGTTAAAAAGATGCTATAATGTGAACAATATTTCCATTATTTCAAGAAAATATTGTAATATGAAAAATACAATGGAGTTCAGAAAGTGTATTCATATTTATTGGAAGATAAATATATAGTTCAACATTTCTAACAATAAATTAACAAAAAAAAATAAAATAAAATAAAATTGGCTATATGATGATTGATGAGTTTTTCAATGCAACGATTAGATATAAAAATAAAAATAAAAAATCAGAGATTATTACCTAGTCCTATTGCTTCAGAACTCTTCATTATCCTCAACCTCTTGCAAGAGTCAATGAACATCCTTAAACAAGAACAATAAGATCATTTAAGAATTAAATACTCATCAATTTGATCCCTTTTGATTTTGATATTGTTCACATAGTAAAATAAAATAATATCTTTAACTAATTCGTAGCAGAGTTATACTTTTTAATTACTAAATACCAAAATAGACATTTAGTAGAAATCAAATCAGAAAATGCACAAAGCATGAGACATAATATGCACTTACTCCCATGGAACATCACCAACTAGCATCCAATCACCGTCCTTATCTTCATAGGTGAGCACATATTCTGAACCATGAAGAAGATCCATCAATCTACTTTCGCTCAACTTATCTCGACTAGAAACTCCATGAGAGCCACATTGACCTGCACTTGTCATGGACAAAAAAACACATCATCACAATACGTGACATTAAATGAGGTTGAGAGCTCGTCTTAACCCAAAACCTTAAGGAACAATGACCAAAATGCCATTGTTCACCAAGTTTTTTACCTAAATGTCATGCGAACAGTATTATTTCCCAATATGCCACGTGGGCAAGTTCGCTGGACACTATAGCGAACTCAATTTGCTGACGTGTCACGTTTTTAATGGACACCAATTTCGCTACACGGGATAACAAACTTGGTTAAAATACATATTCCAACCAAGTTCGTTATCCAATGTAGCGAACTTGGTACTTGTTATCCACTAGAAACGTGACACGTCAGCAAACTGAGTTTGCTACAGTGCCCAGTGAGCTTGCCAACGTGGCATATTGGGAAATAACACTATTCGCGTGGCATTTAGGTAAAAAACTTGTGAACAGTTGCATTTTAGTCAGTGTTCCAAATCTTAAAACATCATATTTATAAGTCTTTTCATTTATATTTTCCATACTTCGTCCATTCTCACCCGATGCGAGATTTAACCATTCACGCTTGAATTCCCAGTAGCTACTTCTGATGAAAATAAATTGTTTATATTTCTCTCATCAAAATGAAATGAAGAGAGTAATTGGAATCACCAAGGGATATTCAAAGCTATGCACAAGCTAGTGAAAGGGTAAGAAGATGTTTGCAAGTAAAACAAAAACAAAAACAAAAACTCACTGATTGTAAAACAACTAAACATGTTTTCCAGTGATGAAGATAGTTCCCTATAAGTGCCAAAGATTTTGAGATCAACTTTCCTCAAGTATGGAGCACCATCCATGCTGACTTTTACATAAAGGCATCCTGATTTGGCTTCTGCATCATCATCATTCTTTTGAGGCTGAGTGGCCATTGAGTTCTTCCTGAAAGAACGAATTGGTGGCCATCCCACTACTTGTTCCCTGATTCACCGAAAGAAGACAAAATTACACTACATATCATGGAGTGTGCAACGAACCCCAATTGAGATAACTTTTTGTGTAGAGGTCAGTGATTATAACTTCTGTTAGAGAATAATATAAAGCCGTAAAAAAGCCGACACCTTAAGTTTTAAGTTTTGGGTTGAAGTGGTTCTTTACATGGTATCAGAGCTTCAGTAACAACAAGGTCACGAGTTTGATCCTCGCCGCACTCCACTCGTGGAATTAAATAAGCATAAGATAAACTAAAAAATTGGGCCTATGCAATAATCCACGCTTCAAGCCCAAAAGTCTCTTGCGTGAGAGGCTGTGTTAGAGAATAATATAAAGCCTTAAAAAGACCCTCACCCAACACCTTAAGATTTTGGGTTGAAGTGGTTCTTTACAACTTCTAAGCAACAGGAATTTAGCTAATACAGATTCTTATCCTGGTGTCTAAGGGAGATAGATCCTAAGATAAGAACACAGCAACAGGTAGAGAAAAAAAAAAAAAAAAAAACTTTCCCTTTGGAAATTGAATTTTTAGGATAGGACAATCAATACTTGGGGTAGTTCAATCCAAAATCATACACAACATCAAGTAATAGACCACTAAGATGAAGAAGACAATTTACAGAACAACCAAATCAACCGTTAGAAGATTATTAACATAGAAGGAATATACTCTAAATTACAAAGAATAGAGTTAACAAACAGTTTCTACAATACTAGAGGCTAACATGGGAATATAAGTACCAACAAGAAGAGCTAGATAGCTCAAAATTTAAATTCCCTTGATGATTTTCTTCTCCCTTCCTTTGAGTTTAAATTTCAACCAAGTAGATTTTTATTTTATTTTTAAAATAACAACAACAAAAAATTCCCTTCCCCTTTCTCTGAATTATCCCATTTTCTTCTTGCTTCCAACACTTTGTTAACATATGCACACAGAACTGAGAAAACTGTAAACAAAGAGAGGACATCAACAACAAACTTGGACAAATATTTTGACAAGGAAAACATAATATAAGGGCCGACCCAGTTCAAATACCCACTTCGTGAATGTCTGGGGAAGGGAATACTCTAGGCAGTCTTTCCCCTGCTTTTTGCAGAGAGTCTGATTCGAACCCGCGACCTGACACATCACGGCAAGCAAGCTTACCGCTGAGCCAAGCCGCCATTTAAGGAAAACATAATATAGCAGACAAAAAATTCATTAGAAAAAATTAACACCATAAATTTTATTTTTCTCTAACAGCAAAAAGGAAGAGAAGAGAAGAATGAGCAAGCTAAAGGAAGATGAAAATACTTTGCAGCAGGAGCAGATATCTGAGGCTTCTTCTCATTCAAAGGCTTTGGAGACTGAGGAATTTTCTCTTTCATAACAGAAGCTTGTTGTTGGTTGCTACACTCAGCCCCAGCAAGAGTCTTGCCAGCAGCAACACCCCTTGGAGAGAACAAGCCACAATCTTTACCCACACCCACCTCAGATCCACCATTCCCAGAGAGAAGCCACTTCTCAGAACCACCATCAATGGTATCTGAGAAACCCCTCTTAGCCCCAGACACCAAACTCTTGAGCATGCTTAAAGGGTACACATTCTTGTCCTCAACAACCACACTAACACCATCACTATCCCTCTCTGGTGACTCAGAACCAGGCAAGCCAAGCCTCAGTTCAGTAGCTTTGAGGTTTAAGCCACAGTTTGTCTTTTGAGAAAACTTTTCAGAAGAGCCTTCCATTGCAGGAACCTCTGCTAAGCTTACATAGCCTTGCTCTAATGGCACAGACATCAAACTTCAGCTCACACAAATGCTACAGTATTACTTATTCTCAAAAATGGAAAAGAAAGAGAAAGAGAAGCTGAGATTGAAGAATCAGAATTTAACAGTGGAAGAAAAAAAAAGTTGTTTTGATGAAGAGAAGCTTCTCTGAGGTGGTTTTTAAGTTATGTGTTCTGTTTGTTTCTATATAAACTGATAAACTATATGCATTCAGTTAAACTGATTGTAATGTTACTCTTAGTGGTGTAGCAAAAATAATAATAATAATAATAATAAAGAAAAAATGGGAATATTAAACTAAGAATGAGATATTGTAATAACATGCAAAAGAGAATATGGAACTGTATTTGCTTTATTCTTCAGAAAAATTTGTAAGAAAAAAGTAAATTCTTTGAAGTTTGTCTTTTTTCAGTTTTTATAAATTGTGTGAATCTTTTTGTGGGCAACCACTCCGACAAACCACAGAAAGTCCCTGACATACTTTACCCTTTTAACCATTCTTTTTTCTTTTTTAACCTTTTTTTTTCTTCTTTCTTTTTTCTTTTTTAACCTTTCTTTTTTCTTTTTTCAACCCTCTCTTTTTTCTTTTTTCTTTTTTCTTTTTTCAACCCTCTCTTTTTTCATTCATGAATTTTTTTTATAAGAAATCATTCCGTTTATAATTTGAATTTGGATAACTTATTTAAATCTAACAATGGTTTTCGTTTTATCCTTTAAGATGACACAATAAAATTTCTAACACACGTAACATTTTGTGGGGCCCACACTTTTTAAAACAAATAAAAATTAAGGCACGCAAAACGAATCTCTGTAACATTACATAATCACTTTTCCTTAAGATAACTCTAATAAAACCCTATAACAATTTATATAAAGTGTTATGGTATTATAAAATGGGAAATAATTCATTTACAAATTCTTTTTACAAATTTTTACAAATTACATTATCTACTCTCTGGAGAACATAGTGTAAGTCGTATTCTCCCGAGAGAAAATAGTGTAATTTATAAGAATTTATAAAAAAATTATAAATATACCCTCACTTTATAAAATTGGTAAAGCTGTAATTTGTGTTATTTTGGCTTAACAATATAAGCATGAATACAAAGCTAACGCTTTACTCTCAACAGTAACAAATAATTTTTTATTTTTTTTTGGATACGGTAACAAATAAATTTATGCTTTGTATAGTAATGCACTGAATAGGACAATCCGGTAGTAATGAAATTCAAATGAAAAATAAAATCCTACTAATTAAATTATAATTACATATAAAATTTAATCAAATATTATTTTTGGAACCAAAATAAATAAACATAAAATTCTTACGAATAAGAAAAAACTCTTTAAAATAAAAAATTTAAAAAAATTATAATTATTTCCAAATCAATTAATAAAAATATTATAAATTTTCAAAATGAAATTGCAAATATACTACTATTTAAAATAATATAAATTTTTGTCTATTACAATAATACTTTGAAAAATCTTCTCGTAAATGCCTTGTGATGTTTTATTTTATTGGCACAATTATTATTACTTTTGTACATGGCACAATTATTTTTTAAATGAAAAAATTAAAGATGTACATTAATGGATTTAATTATAAATTAAAAACTCAAATAATTCAAAACTAAGTTTAATGAAAAAATAAATACTTTAACCATAAAACTAAATTTAAATGACTAAAATTACACATACTGATATTGTAAATATATATCATGTAGAAAATATAAGATTTAAATTTTATTTAAATCAAATTTTCATCATCAATAATTTTATAAGTTTTTACGATGGAAAATAATATATGCATCATAGATTTATAAATTATAAAACAAATTATATCAATATCACATTTAAAGATAAACTGCGTAATTTTATAAGATTAATATTTTTCATATTATTATTATTATTAAAAAATTCTTATATTATAAGAGGTAAATTTAATTTTTTATATAAATGAGATATAATAAATTCTATTTTTATATTATTTTTTTTTAAAAAGAGTATGTATCAAAAGCTATGATGCGGCAGAGGCAGCGTTAGGACGAAAGTTAACCGAGGCTCAAAAAGGCAAGCAAGGAATCGCAGAGAAAATGATGGGACGAACAGTGTCTCTCCAAAAGCCGATTTTTCATGCGGCTCAGAAAATCACTGATCATAAAGAAAAGAAAAAAAAAATGACTGCTGGAGTTTTCTTGGATTATAAGATATTTTGCATGGATTCAAAATATATATAGATACGAGATATTCTAGCTACCAAAAATATGTATTATTAATGGAAAATATTATTTTTATATTGTAAGAGAGTAATTATCTCA
>JAVKPL010000993.1:0-15889 GCA_032173675.1 Gastrolobium villosum
GTGGAAATTGTTTGCTTCCGATGGGTGAAGCTAATTATGACTTATATGGGCCTCAAATTTTATTTTATTTTCATGGATTATGAATTAAAATCAATTTGATTTATTTCTTATATTTGTTGAGAGTACGAACCTACCACTCCTTTAGGTAGACTCTAATCAATTTATATATAGAGCAGTCACGAATATTTGCCCAAGAGTGGGTCCACCATTGTGTGCACGCACATGCCAGCAAAAGAGAACACATAACTCGGTCGAAAAAATTTTGAATCATGATTTTAGTCTGTAATAACAGCTTTCCTTAAATGAAAACTTTTTATCAGGCAAAAGCATCATACTAAGATTTTTTGTTGAAAGATTTTCAAACTAAAAATATATTTGATAAGTTTTGCCAGACTAATACAGTCAAATACGTCAAAGGAATTGATGGATCAGTCGTATTGTTGTGGGACTATTGGTCCGCGTCGGATTCTACAAGCAATCCCAAGAGCAAACGACAACCAGTCCTAGGAGTTGAGGACACCCGGTCCTGTCACAGACATTGACAGCACTCTCACTCCACATCAGATCCATGTGTGCAAGTCTCGTCAAATATGTTAACGACACCAAATCAGTTAAACAAAAATAATACCGTCAAAGTGTTTGACGGTATCTATCTTTAACATGCTACAATTTCATCCTAAGCTTTTTTTTTCCTGCATAACTATTAGTTTAATTGATTGTTAACATTAAAACCTCAGTCTTTTTAAATTGTTTATTTAAAATTTTATTTTTGTATTCAATATAATAATTTAAAATTACATATAAATACATGATTTTATTTTAATTTTATTTGTACTGAAGATATAAGCAAAAGCTGTGTCGAAATAAATTATTTTGATTAAATTATTTTTCAAGTTATTTTATTAGCATAATAAAACTTAATTAATTCTTAGCGTAATCTAGTATTACTTTAATTCTATTATAGTTACCTAAAATAACTACGTAGTAACTTTAAAAAGTTATTCCTACCAAAAATATAAAAAGTTGAAAATAAAATTCTAATTGGATTCTGCAAATTGATATAGCATATAAGGAAAAAAATGTAGGATGTAATATATATATATACTATCAAAAACTTTGACGGGATTAGTTTTATTTAACTGATTTGGTTTTGTCAATGTATTTGACGGGACTGGCACATATGAATCTGATGTGAAGTGAGAGTGCCATTAATGTCCCTGACGAGACTGGGTTATGTCAACTCCTCCTACTTGACTGTCTGTAGAATCTGACATGGACCAATAATCCTGCAACATTACTTGACGAAACTGGTTCCGTCAATTTCTTTGACGTGTTTGACTGCATTAGTCTGATGAAACTGTTGTTGTTGAGCTCGCTGCCAGAAAGTTGGGATACTCTAGTAGTGACATTAAGGAACTCTGCTCCTAATGGGAAATTGAAGATGGATGCTGTGACAGACAGCCTCCTAAATGAAGAGTCCAAGATAAAGGAACGAAGTTTAACCAGCACATCTAATGTGAACGTGACTGATAACAGAGGAAGGTACGACACCCAGGATTGTAGCAAGAGTCGGGGTCCAGAGGCCGGTATAGGCCAAAATATGAGTTGAAGTGCTTCTATTGTGGGAAGCCCGGTCATAAGAAGCCAGACTGTAGGTTTATGCAAAAATATGAAAAGAACGGCAGTGTGAAGCCAGATTAGATTATTTATGCTTTTGCTGTAAAAAAAAAATTCTCTATCACACGCACATAAAAGTGAGTGGGTCCTATTTTGAAAAGATAATAAAAGAGCGAGAAGAAGTTAGTGAGATCCATTACTTTTATGTGAATTTGGCAGAGAAGCAAAAATACTAAACACTTTTTTTATTTGTGTCTATTATAACTATGTTCTTGGGATCTATACTCTTTCTTGTGTTTCATCTCTGCTACACAATTTAGTGATTTTATTCTGAGTTATATTTTCATGGAATTAGTAGTTTTATGTTTGTTTACAAAACAAGGAATATAGTGATTGTTTTTCAAGTATTATTTGGTGGATTGCCATTTTCTTTCAAGTAGGTGGGATTAGTGTGATTCCATGTTTCATAGAATCAAATTTTAATATAACTTATCCTTATTTATTTTATACAATATGTATTATCCTTTAAAAATAATATTCTCTATTTAAAAATAATTTTCATTTAATGTTTGTTAAAATTAGATTTGAGTAGATTACATCCTCATTTCATTTAGTGAAAATATCATCAGATAAAGATAGAAAAATAAAAAAAACTAACATTTTCTTTGGCTTGAAAAGTAATAAATAATTTGTTTACCAAAAAAAGTAATAAATAATTTAAAACAAATGATATATTTCTAGGAATTTCGGATGATTATTACCTATGTAGCACCGACACGACACCCAACACGTGATACGATACGACACGACACTCTGACACGTCAATCGTAAAAAATTATGGATTTTGACACGTTGGGACATGTTTTAATATTAAATATTTTTAAATTATATAGTGTATATTTCATTTAATATTCAATAATTTAACAAAAAATAAAAAAAATTAATAATACCCATCAAAATATTATCTTTCAACTTTCCTTTCCAATCCAAAACCACATAAGAAAAATTGATTCAAAGTCGGAATCCAAGGTGTTACATAAAGGAAGAAAAAAAATATAAATATAAATCTGATATAACCAATGGCAACAACAGCAAGCTTAATTCACCGACTCCCAATACCAAAAATTGTAGCAGCGTTCTTCACAAAAGGCAAAAACATAAACTAAAAGAATACATAAGAACATCAAGAACACAATCAAACATTATAAAAGGTGGAAGCTTTAATAAAAAAAAAAGAACTGGGATGAAAGATAGAGAGATAAGATCAGATTAGAGAGAGATTAGGGAGCAGGAGACACGGTAAGAGCGTATCAGGAATGACAATGATGGTGTTGAGATGATCAATTTTTTACTTAAAGGAAAAAAAAGGGAGAAAATTGATATGGATCATGTAGAAGCTTTACTAATATATTTTAATTTTTAAAAATATAATTTTTTTTAAAAAATAATTTTTTTTGTAAAATATATTTTTTTAAAAAAAATAAAAAAATTTATGAAATGCAATTTGAGCGTGCCGGAACGTATCGGACTCGGTCAAATTCGCATGTCGGAATGGTCAACGTGTGGGAAAAAGTTGACCGTGTGTCCGACACCGTGTCGCCGTGTCGGAGCGTGTCGGACACGACTCTCACTATTATTACCATACTCTCACTATTATTACCATATTATTCTCTGTTTACTATTATTATTATTATTATTATTATTATTATTTTAAAGGGTAACGGTTATCCGTAGAGCTGTTTAAGAAATACTTGATGCTTTTTATAAATACATTATTTAATTTAATTATTGAAAAATGAAAATTATAAAAAAAATTATTTTCTTAATTTATTATACTATGAAAATATTAAATATTTTTATATTTTTATTTAATACTTCTCATTTTAATTTCTTAACTAAGTATTGTATTTAAGAACATGAATAATTAATAATACCTTTTACAGAAGTCTTAATTAAGCCACTTTGTGGGGTCAACAGACAAAAGACCGTTTGATTTTTTTTTAAGTTGATTTCTTCCTTTTAATAAGAGAAGCACTTAAAAGGAATGGATTTAATGCGTCTGATTTTGTAAAGATACGTTAATATTAAATCTCTCCATAAAAGATTCTGATACATAACCTTAAACCAGAAAAAACACTATATAAGTATATAGACACATATATCATCAGTGTAATATAGACTCCCTTCTTTATTGTGGATTAAGAATTCTCTCCTCTGGCTAGTCATCTTCTTGAGAAGCAGCGAAGGTTTGGTCTTGTCTCTTGTGCCTCCCAATTCTTTTTATTCGTGTATTATTATAATTGTGTTCTTGGGATCAACACTGTTTTCTTGATCATATTTTCTTTCAAGAAAGTAGGATTGGTATTGTAATCTTGATCATTTTCTTTAAATATAACCTGTTGTTTCCTTTTTTGTATTTTTGTTGTTCCACGGGTATCACTAATGTGTGTTCCACGGGTACGTATCAGCTGTCCCCTATTTTGTTTCTTGTTTCTTATTTGATTCCACGTTATTAATTCCATATTTCAATCCATGTAATGATTTCAAGATCTTAACTTGAATTGCTAATGTTACTTTGCAGGATGGAAAACAAGAAAAGAAAACTGATGAGTCCAGATTGGTCCAAGATGCCAACTGATATCATAGAGACGATTTACAAGGGCATAGAATTTCAGGATCAAGCTCGATTTGGCAGCGTATGTAAGGGTTGGTATTCTTGTACCTACAACAAACCCCATCTCGCAGCTCCAAACAAAACCCCTTGGTTAATTGATAACAACGATGAAAGCTCAAGATACAATCTTGTTGTTAGTCCCTATAATCGTCACAAGGATTTTAAAATCTACAAACCATTTAGGCCTTTCCGTGATTCCTGCATTAAGGGATCGATCAAAGGCTGGTTAGTTATCAGATCTCGAGTTAAAGTGTTCATTCTCAACTTGTTCTCAAAAGTTCGAATTGAACTCCCTCCTCGTACCACGATGCCGGATTTCCTCAAGTCAAAGGGATACAATGTTAGTGGCATGGACACTCCTTTGTCTTTCACAATTTCAACATGTGTCAATTCAAATCCTATCATGGCTGCAGCTGTTACTTGCGGTGGTGACTTGGTATGGTGCAAGATAGGATCAGACAAAGCATGGAATGGCTATCGGGGTGATAAACAATATGGGAATCTCACTTTTCACAAAGAAAAACTTTATGCTATTACCCGAGACGGTAGAAAAGTTGATATATTTCGAGTTGGAGTTGATGATGATGAATCATCAGTACTCTTTTTGTTGCATAGTATAGATTCTGAGCATTCAACCAAGAATCTATCAGATTCTAATTTGAACGTATATTTGGTGGTGTCTAATGGAAGTGTTTTAGTTGTGAAGAGGTATTATCGTGATTATGAATTTCGTGCGCCAACGATTGGCTTTGATGTTTTTAAGGTACAAGAAAACTGCATCCAACCCAGGGTCGTGAATGTGGACACCTTGGGAGACCAAGATTTGTTTCTGGGTGAATTGAATTGTGAATCTCTTCCAGCTAAAGACTTTCTTGGAGTTCAAGAAGGCTGCATATACTTCACTGGCTACTCCGATAGCGGTTTTATGTCTGAATTGGGAGTTTTCTCAGTTAAAGAAAGACGTATGCTAGATCCGGTTTATCTTACCAATATGAAATATCCAATTTGGGTCTTACCTAGGTTTGCATTTACGTGTAACTGCACATGTCATGATTCTACACTATGGAAGCCCAAGAAAAAGAAAAAAATATGTAAAGCGCAAAACTAATGTTGTGTGAATTTAGCTTGGGATTTGGATCTTTTGTACTTTGTGAAGAGACAAAAAAAATTATCAATGCAAATATTTTACATTGTTTTGATTACTTTCAAGGTTAGGTTTTATTCAACTCTAGAACATATCACAAGAGCCTCTGAGTGTGTGTCTTTGTGTTGTTCATGAGCAGGTTAAGTGAAATGAAAGTATTCAGATCAAGTTTAGTTTACAAGTCATTTCTATTTTGTACATCTTTTGTGTTTTCTTAGTGATTGTTTGTTTACCTTCATTCGGGGTTGGCTATGTTGACCGGGTGTATAACACCTCACAATTCTAAAATAAGTAATTAAAGTGTTAAGTGAGAAATTAAGTGAAGGATTAGTGAAAATCCCAAAGAATAGGCCAAAATACAAAGAAAGGGCAAAAAGGTAATTAGCCAACACGCAACCCTAGGAAGGTAAAAATTGAGCAGGAGGTCTCAGATGATAAAAATAAGCCTGGAAATGGATTCAGAACGAAAAATTGAGTGGATAGGCAAGTTTAAGAAAAATCAGTGAATAGTGTTTTTAGCGGGTAAAAATACCGCAGTCAGATTGCACCGTAAAACGTGCCAGTGGAATTTTGAGCTCTAGGTTTCAAATATTGATTTTAAATGGTCCATAGAAATAGGAAATATGATTTCTGATAATATTTGAGGGATTTAAGTCAATTTGTGGAAGTTTGTTAACGGAGCGCGCTGTACCTTAAAGCAGTGTTTTTCCGAAAAACCGGGAAGCTCCAAATTTTTATCTGAAATAGTAAAATTAAAGGATTTTGTTAAGATGAAAAATTATAATTTCTCATTAGGTTTTGAAATAGTGAATTTTAGTTATGACCGGAGGGAAATTCGGGTGAGTTTTAAATCACGTGGGATCCGGTACCTAGTTAAAGTTAAATAAAACACTTGAATGCACTGTTCATCTTCATTTTCCTTCGTCTTCTTCTTTTTCCCAGCCGCAAAAAACACAGCCTTGGCCCTCCTTTGTGCACAAATCTCTTCTTTCTCACAAGCCAACCAATTCTCAACCAAATTCAACAAAGTTTGTGTTGAATCTTGATGGAAAACACCTCCTGAACCCATTGGTACCATTATTGAGTCTTGAAATTAAGTGTGGAGGGAGATCTACCACTATATAGGCCACGGTTTTCATGCAAAAAAGTGGGGTCATGTTGATTTTAAATGCTCCAATGGTGGAGTATACTTAGGTGGAGCCATATACCGTGCAATTGGGTAAGTTATTTCAACATTTCATTGGTTAAATTTTGAGTTTTGATAATTGCCCCTAAAGAGGGATTTTGTGATATGTGGTGTTAGAGAGCTCAAATGGAAAATGTCTATTAGATGATAATGTCTTAGAATGATGTATTAATGCTAGAAATGCAATGAAAATTTTAAGCGAAAAAAATGGATTTTTAACTTAGAAAAAAATTGATGCATGAAATGGAATTTTTGAGTTTTGTGTCAATGTGTGGTATAGTGAATTGTAGTGTGATTATATGATGTTAGGAAGTGATTATGTGAGTTGTGGGCCATAGGAATTGAGTGGAAATCCTTGGTTTGGACTAACCAAGATTAGGCCATTTATGTACAATTGAGCAAATTGATGTTTTAGAACACTTTGGTGTTGTGTTGTGTGATGGAAAAGTCATTAGATGGGTTGTGTGGTGATTGGCATGTGGAAGAATCAATGTAAAAATGATAAGTGTTGAAAGTGGCAAAATGTGCCTAAAGTGTAATAATTCGCAAAACGTTGCGAAAAGGTCGTAAAACCGTAAAACGGCGATTGAACTAGCCTTTGGGTAACCTAAGTAAGTGAAATAAAATGAGAAAGAAAATTTAGAAAAATAAAACCCTAAATAACCCTATTATGGCCGAACCTTAGGGGAGAGTAGGGGAATTTGACGTATTGTGACTGAAACTGACGGCTGTGCATGGTTGTACAGGTTGCCGTACGTGGACATAGACTTGGAACAGTGAAACAGTGGATCGCCCTTGGTCCTGGATCAAGTGGATTGAGGTAAGTGTTGTGGTTTACACATGTACGTTGAAATTCATGAGTGGATTCAAAGTTCTAAGTGGGTGGAATTGTCCTCTGTGTAGGCGTTCCCTGTTAAGCAAGCTGCAAGTGGAGTCTGCGGAGCTTTGTGAAAGAAAAAAAAGAAAGGTAACCTCTTGGTACTGGGGCTTGTTCCCCTTTTGTGTTCCACCTTGCTAGTTGATGGCAACGGTAGGAAGTGTGTATGAGTAGTGTAGAACAGCATGAGCATGCATATGCATTATCACAGTGGGTACTTATGTACCAGATCTCTGGCCAGTAGATATTTTTAGCCTTCGGGGATAGGTCTCCGAGAGGGAGTTCCAGTTGACCCAGGGTCGTGGTGTGTTATCCGGATAGGAGCACACTAGGTTGTCTCGGGTGTATATGGTTGGAAGGGGTACCTTGGTGGGTTGTTCTATGAACACGCCAGGGGTAGTACCCATAGGCGTATAGCCGAGGACATGGCGCGGTATTGGTAGCTACCATCCCGCATGTCGTAGTTGTTCTGATATAATCCCCCTTTCTCTAAATCCCTTTCTTTATCCCGTTTTATAACAGTGGTGTTGTTTTTATGCTATTTGTATACATCGAAGTGAACCATTGGGTGGAGTTTTCTCCAGAACCTCTTGGTTACTGAGATATATCCGTATATCTCACCCCGTCTCGGGGCATTTATTTCAGGATGTACCAGTGGACACGGAGCAGCGGGCAAGAAGCCCGCATGATGACGAGTGGAGCGGTGGTGTATAGTGTACTTTTTGGTGGCCATTTGGCCCAGGCTAGACTTAGAGCATGAACATGTATATGTATGTAGGAGGAGTCCATTAGCATTATGTTCATGTTATTTTGGCTAAGTTTAGTTTCATGTCATTTTAGTTATGAATGTATTTGGCAAGTGATGTTGTAATATGTAAATATTTGTAGTTTAAAGTTAAAGTTGAAAATGTAAATGTAATCCAGTATTGTAAATGTACCATGGATGTATGTAATGTGATGGAAGGGCTTTAGGCCTATTGTAGGTTTATGATTACTTGCATTATGGTTTATGCATGAAAATGTTTATGTTTTAAGTGTTTATTGGATTGGGTTGTAAGTGCCCCAAGGCGTTGTTGGACCTTGTGTGTGCCACCCATTGGTTTTTCTGGATTTCAGGTGTATTAGTGGTGATAAACAGGTTATGCAAATTTGGGGATTTTAGGAAATACAAAGGAAACTCTGGCGAATTTTCTGTAGAATTGGCAGTTTTTGGGTGAACTTTGGAGGAGCGTATCTCTCTCCATAGTGGTCCGATTGGGACGTGCCATACGCCATTTTGAAGCTTAAGATGCCCCCTACGTTGTGTCAAAAGCTTAGGTTCATTGGTGGTGTGCGCAGCCCATGGGGGCTGTTGTAACACACTGCCCTATTCTGCCCTGTTTCTGTTGGCAGATTTGAGGTAGTTTTGAGAAATTAATTCCCGCTTCGTTACTTGGTCAAATTAAGCATACGATATATCAAATCGAAGTTTGATGTGTCTAGTTTATGGTATAAAAGTTTGAGAGTCATTGGATAGGCGGTTAGGTACAGTTTATTCAATGAAGATTGGAGGTTTTAGGCTGTTTTGGAGTTGGTAGGCAATGTTGTTTGTCCAACTTCAAACGGCGATAACCGGAGCTCACGAGCTCGGAATCGAGTGTGTGATAGCTTGTTAGAAAGGTAATTGAATAAGGAAAAAAGATAACCTGGAGTTTAAGTTCGGATTTTTATTTTGTGTTCGTAGAAAAACAATTAGCAAGTCCAGTTAAGTGGTAAAAACGTAAAAGTGAGGAATTGGCTAAGTGGGTTTATGGGAACCCCTTAGTATCTTGTAGGTAATAAAATAAGTGTATAAATAGTTAAGAAAGTCTTCCGCTAGTGTTTCAGTTACGGTCACAGCTTTTTATTATTACGCTTTTTATACTTTTACTGTTCGCGTAATAATCGGAAAAAGTTTATTCTCATTTTTATAAATGAACTGCTGTGATTGTAACTGCGCTTAATATCATAATTAATGTTAACAATACCGGTACGTAACGGGCTGTTACATTTTATGGTATCAGAGCAGTTTTGTTAGGGAACTCTGATAGGGTATAACTGCATCTTGTGCTGCATAGCTATCTGTGAACTGTTTATGATTACTGCACAGGTAATTCCTCAGTGTGAGTCTGATCAACCCATTCCTTTGTGTTACATGTGCAGATATCATGAGTAGGGCACGGGGTCGCCGTGGAGCTAGGGGTGCAGGTCGTGCGATTGCACAGGATCCTCTTACTGCAGCTATGACAGCTCTGCAGGAGGAGGCAGCTTTAAATAGAAATATGACTGAGACTCTGATGAAAAATAACCAAGATATGATGCATGCTTTTATGAATGAGTTAAGAGCAGAGAGGGCTCGGAACAGGGGAGATAATTCACCTCCACATACTGCTACGAAGACTGCTACCCGTACGCCATCTGTTACTCCTCAGCAGGAGGGGAGTGGTGCTAGTCGTCATTCTGGCGAGGCTAGTCACCACACTACTGATCCTACATATATTCCAAATCCTACTGTAGATCCTTCTTCTGTTGCTCAGACATCTGGTGCTGCTGGGCAGAGTGTTTTGATACAGGGTGCTGCTGGCACTGATGAGCAGAGGCTCATTTCCTTCCGGAAACATAAACCGCCATCATTTCAGGGGTCGAGGGACCCGAAGGTAGTGACTACATGGTTAAGAGGGATGGATAAGATATTTCAGGTTATGGGGTGTCAGGACCCCCAGAGGTTGCTATATTCTGTTTATATGCTCGAGGGAGATGCACACGAGTGGTGGTATACTACATCTCAGCCATTTGTTATTCAGGGTGAAGAAATTACCTGGGCTTTATTTGAGCGGCTGTTTCATGAGGAATACTTTCCCAGTGATGTTAGAGAGGTCAAACAGGGTGAATTTGAGAAATTGGTACAGGGTACCATGACAGTGGAGGCCTATGTGTCGAAATTCAATGAGTTAGTCAAATTTGCTAATTATGGGGGTGTAATGCCAACTACAGAGTTTTTAGCTACCAAGTTTCAGAGAGGTCTTAATGAGAAAATTTCAAAGAGAATGTCAAATACTGCTGTGAGAAATTTTGTAGATCTGGTGACCCAGTGCAAACGGGTTGAAAGTGTTTACAACCGTTATCCAAAGTCTGGTCCTCCAAGGACATCTGGTGCTTCTGGTAATAATAACAACAGGGGTGGCTACTATCAGAACAATAACAGGGGAAGGGGGTTGCAGGTAAGGCAGCCTCCAGGTCAGTTTAAAAGAGGTGGTGGTCAAAGAAGTGGTTTCAATGATAGGGGTTCAAACCCTCGCTGTGATAAATGAAAAGCTTTCATCAAGGGCCGTGTACTGTGAGCCCGAATGCTTGTTTCAAATGTGGTAAGGTTGGGCATTATGCCAACAATTGTAACAGTAATACTGGGCAGGCTGCGAATCTGCAGGCCTTGCCATCTGCTCCTACGGTTGGGCGTGTCTACACTACTAATGTTCAGCAAACTGCTAAGGCGCCCAATTTGGTTAATGGTATAATTTTTATCTCAAATATTGATTTGTCTGTGTTATTTGATTCGGGGGCGACACATTCATTTGTGGCTGAATATGTTGCAAAAGGATTGGGATTGAAAGTGTCACGGATGTTTCCCCCTATGCGTATTACAACTGCTACGGGAGAGGTTAGTGATTCCTCCTTTGTCTGTAAAGAAGTTGGATTTACCTTTGAAGGCAGGGGTTACACTATTGATTTAATTATCTTGCCCCTGGCCTCTGTTAATTTGATATTGGGTATGGATTGGCTATCTCGAAACTGCGCAATGATTGATTGTTGCGGGAAGAGGTTGATACTTGCACACGAGAGACCCTCGGTGGGTCCGTCTCCTTTTCTGTCTATGTGTCAAGCTGTTAAAGCCTTGAAGGCTGGGGATCAGGGTTATATTTTCTTGGGTGGATTAGTGGGTGGTAAGGAGATTGAGATTTCTACGATTCCGGTGGTTAATGAGTTTGCGGATGTGTTCCCTGATGAGATACCGGAATTTCCACCTGAGAGGGAGATTGAGTTCTCGATTGAGTTGTTGCCGGGTGTGGGGCCTATTTCCTTGGCTCCATATCGGATGTCGCCATTAGAGTTGGCAGAGTTGAAGAAACATATAGAGGAGTTGTCTGCAAAGGATTTCATCAGACCTAGTGTGTCTCCGTGGGGAGCACCGGAAATATTTGTGAAAAAGAAGGATGGAACCATGAGATTGTGTACCGACTATCGGCAATTAAATAAAGTGACGGTCAAGAACAGGTACCCATTGCCGCGTATTGATGACTTGTTGGATCAGTTGAGAGGTGCCTGTGTATTTTTAAAGATTGATCTCCGGTCCGGATACCATCAAATTAGGATTAAACCGGAGGATGTGCCTAAGACGGCATTTCGTTCTAGATATGGACACTACGAGTATCAGGTTATTCCTTTTGGGCTTACTAACGCCCCGGCGGTGTTCAAAAATTTATTTTTATTTTCCAAAAAAAAAATATTTCATACTAATCAACAAAATCCCAACCTACAAATTCGCATTTATTTTTAAAATTTAAAGTTTGGATTTTTTTTAACCTTGATTCACTGTAATTCAAAAATTTACAATTTTTAAGAAATTAAAAATATTTTCAAATTACTCGAAATAACCCAACCTACGGTTTGAATGTATAAAAATAATAAACTTGATTAGAACATTTGATCCTTATTTTTGCAGTTTAAAAGTTGAATTTTTATTAACCTTTATTAAGTGAAATTCAACAAATTTCTGTTTTTTTCCCATAAAAACGCAATTTTAAATACTAAAAACATTCAACCCTAAATTTAAATTCAAATCTAAAAAAAGAAAACAAATGGAATTCAAACTTTAGGTTCTGATTTTTAAAACTTTTAAATTTGATTTTTTACTAACACCCTTTTTGATATTCCCTAAACCCTTTTCCTTCTCTACATTTTCAACAAACATTTTTAGTGGTATTCAAAAATTTACTTTTGTTTTCAAAAAAAAAAATATTTCGTACTAATCAACAAAATCCCAACCTACAAATTTCGCACTTATTTTTAAAATTACTCTATTGAATATTATTAAAACTAACTATTTCTTCTTCTTTTTGTCTAATTTGATAAAACAAGTCAAGTGTGCCTTTAGCCCTTTTTGTATACAAGAAAATTTCAAATATGTGTTCGTAATTTGATAAATAATTATTTATAGCTATGATGTGGAAATTGTTTGCTTCCGATGGGTGAAGCTAATTATGACTTATATGGGCCTCAAATTTTATTTTATTTTCATGGATTATGAATTAAAATCAATTTGATTTATTTCTTATATTTGTTGAGAGTACGAACCTACCACTCCTTTAGGTAGACTCTAATCAATTTATATATAGAGCAGTCACGAATATTTGCCCAAGAGTGGGTCCACCATTGTGTGCACGCACATGCCAGCAAAAGAGAACACATAACTCGATCAAAAAAATTTTGAATCATGATTTTAGTCTGTAATAACAGCTTTCCTTAAATGAAAACTTTTTATCAGGCAAAAGCATCATACTAAGATTTTTTGTTGAAAGATTTTCAAACTAAAAATATATTTGATAAGTTTTGCCAGACTAATACAGTCAAATACGTCAAAGGAATTGATGGATCAGTCGTATTGTTGTGGGACTATTGGTCCGCGTCGGATTCTACAAGCAATCCCAAGAGCAAACGACAACCAGTCCTAGGAGTTGAGGACACCCGGTCCTGTCACAGACATTGACAGCACTCTCACTCCACATCAGATCCATGTGTGCAAGTCTCGTCAAATATGTTAACGACACCAAATCAGTTAAACAAAAATAATACCGTCAAAGTGTTTGACGGTATCTATCTTTAACATGCTACAATTTCATCCTAAGCTTTTTTTTCCTGCATAACTATTAGTTCAATTGATTGTTAACATTAAAACCTCAGTCTTTTTAAATTGTTTATTTAAAATTTTATTTTTGTATTCAATATAATAATTTAAAATTACATATAAATACATGATTTTATTTTAATTTTATTTGTACCGAAGATATAAGCATAAGCTGTGTCGAAATAAATTATTTTGATTAAATTATTTTTCAAGTTATTTTATTAGCATAATAAAACTTAATTAATTCTTAGCATAATCTAGTATTACTTTAATTCTATTATAGTTACCTAAAATAACTACGTAGTAACTTTAAAAAGTTATTCCTACCAAAAATATAAAAAGTTGAAAATAAAATTCTAATTGGATTCTGCAAATTGATATAGCATATAAGGAAAAAAATGTAGGATGTAATATATATATATACTATCAAAAACTTTGACGGGATTAGTTTTATTTAACTGATTTGGTTTTGTCAATGTATTTGACGGGACTGGCACATATGAATCTGATGTGAAGTGAGAGTGCCATTAATGTCCCTGACGAGACTGGGTTATGTCAACTCCTCCTACTTGACTGTCTGTAGAATCTGACATGGACCAATAATCCTGCAACATTACTTGACGAAACTGGTTCCGTCAATTTCTTTGACGTGTTTGACTGCATTAGTCTGATGAAACTGTTGTTGTTGAGCTCGTTGCCAGAAAGTTGGGATACTCTAGTAGTGACATTAAGGAACTCTGCTCCTAATGGGAAATTGAAGATGGATGCTGTGACAGACAGCCTCCTAAATGAAGAGTCCAAGATAAAGGAACGAAGTTTAACCAGCACATCTAATGTGAACGTGACTGATAACAGAGGAAGGTACGACACCCAGGATTGTAGCAAGAGTCGGGGTCCAGAGGCCGGTATAGGCCAAAATATGAGTTGAAGTGCTTCTATTATGGGAAGCCCGGTCATAAGAAGCCAGACTGTAGGTTTATGCAAAAATATGAAAAGAACGGCAGTGTGAAGCCAGATTAGATTATTTATGCTTTTGCTGTAAAAAAAAAATTCTCTATCACACGCACATAAAAGTGAGTGGGTCCTATTTTGAAAAGATAATAAAAGAGCGAGAAGAAGTTAGTGAGATCCATTACTTTTATGTGAATTTGGCAGAGAAGCAAAAATACTAAACACTTTTTTTACTTGTGTCTATTATAACTATGTTCTTGGGATCTATACTCTTTCTTGTGTTTCATCTCTGCTACACAATTTAGTGATTTTATTCTGAGTTATATTTTCATGGAATTAGTAGTTTTATGTTTGTTTACAAAACAAGGAATATAGTGATTGTTTTTCAAGTATTATTTGGTGGATTGCCATTTTCTTTCAAGTAGGTGGGATTAGTGTGATTCCATGTTTCATAGAATCAAATTTTAATATAACTTATCCTTATTTATTTTATACAATATGTATTATCCTTTAAAAATAATATTCTCTATTTTAAAATAATTTTCATTTAATGTTTTACGTTAAAAATAGATTTGAGTAGATTACATCCTCATTTCATTTAGTGAAAATATCATCAGATAAAGATAAAAAAAAATAAAAAAAACTAACATTTTCTTTGGCTTGAAAAGTAATAAATAATTTGTTTACCAAAAAAAAGTAATAAATAATTTAAAACAAATGATATATTTCTAGGAATTTCGGATGATTATTACCTATGTAGCACCGACACGACACCCGACACGTGATACGATACGACATGACACTCTGACACGTCAATCTTAAAAAATTATGGATTTTGACACGTTGGGACATGTTTTAATATTAAATATTTTTAAATTATATAGTGTATATTTCATTTAATATTCAATAATTTAACAAAAAATAAAAAAAATTAATAATACCCATCAAAATATTATCTTTCAACTTTCCTTTCCAATCCAAAACCACATAAGAAAAATTGATTCAAAGTCGGAATCCAAGGTGTTACATAAAGGAAGAAAAAAAATATAAATATAAATATGATATAACCAATGGCAACAATAGCAAGCTTAATTCACCGACTCCCAATACCAAAAATTGTAGCAGCGTTCTTCACAAAAGGCAAAAACATAAACTAAAAGAATACATAAGAACATCAAGAACACAATCAAACATTATAAAAGGTGGAAGCTTTAATAAAAAAAAAAGAACTGGGATGAAAGATAGAGAGATAAGATCAGATTAGAGAGAGATTAGGGAGCAGGAGACACGGTAAGAGCGTATCAGGAATGACAATGATGGTGTTGAGATGATCAATTTTTTACTTAAAGGAAAAAAAAGGGAGAAAATTGATATGATCATGTAGAAGCTTTACTAATATATTTTAATTTTTAAAAATATAATTTTTTTTAAAAAATAATTTTTTTTGTAAAATATATTTTTTTAAAAAAAATAAAAAAATTTATGAAATGCAATTTGAGCGTGCCGGAACGTATCGGACT
>JAVKPL010000994.1:0-157829 GCA_032173675.1 Gastrolobium villosum
TTTCTGAATGCTGAGGAGGCACAAGAGGAGAAAATGTCCTTATATACTCTGCCCAATCCCACTAACCCTAAACTTCATGGGTTAATTGGTCTTTGGGCTCATTCACTAAAGCCATTGGGCTTAGTGAAAAGAGCATACCCAACAATCTCCCACTTGCTCTTTTGGACACAAACTTGAGTTCATAAACCCAAGACTATGTAGCCCATAAGCCATCATCATCTGATTATACAACCCATCCCTTGTCTCAAGCTAGCCTGGGGATCTACCATTTGTCACTTATCAAGGCTCTTGATAATCTTTGAAGGATTATCTAATTCGGCGCTACTCCACTAAAAGCCCGAACGTGAACTCCAAGATTAATGACCTCTATAACATTAATATGCATTGCCCCTTTGTAGAATGTCTATAATTGATTGACAAATTTTCTGTAACTCAATCAATTATTTATTCCCTTGACTATGATAGTTTCTCTAATGGATTACATGCACTGGCCAGTGTCTTTAATATCCAAGTACCGAAACATATCAAGGGGACATATCCTACAAATTCCATGTTGTTTATCTCATAAATACCGATAATCAAATAATCTCACTCCCAAAATACCGAGTTATTGGCCGTCAATAGATCGAACCTCACCCGTTGGTAAATCAAAGAATGAAAACTATTTGACTACCTATTTATAATAAACTCAGGATTAAGAGCAATTACATAACTATAGTTAACTGGAGATTTGATACCTTATGACAGAAAAACAACCTTAATCAAATCTCACCTTGATCCTTTCAATGTGAATGTTAATTCACACCAATATTTTACAATGATTCGGACAAAACCATTTCATAAAATATTGCAGCCTAAATAAAGTGCCCAGCTTTATTTAACAGCTGTGAATCTGTTCATCAATTGTGAGAACCTATGATCATGTCCTCCATGAACGTATCCATATGATCATATACTCCACAATTTGATCCGGACCTTAATGTTTGTAAATAGTGCGCTAAATAAAGAAATAAAACCTTATTTATGAAATTCAGAAAATGATTTTATTGTTTCATTGTCTTACTCCAAGAGCACAATGAAACCAATAACTCCCACTCGCTTAATGCAAGTCTGGGATCCTCCTAAGACCCAAAAAAGTAACATGCCTCTTGAACACAAGTTCAGGCAAACTCTTAGTAACTGGGTCTACAAGATCCACCTCTAATGCTATCTGAGTTTAGTGAAAAACTCATAGCTCAAGGTTGATTTCTTGAGTCAATATCCACTTGAAATAACTGAATCTATGAAAACTCAGCTTTTCAAGACTCCCACTAGAATATACCAGCATATGAACTCACTACTTGAGTACATGCTTAACAATAATCTAGTATTCCTCTAGGTTCAAAATGGTACCATCTCACTACTCCCACTGCGTGACAGATGTCTGGTTTAATGCCCAACATGATATGCATGAGACTACCTTTGACAAAGCATAAGATATCCTGCTCATGCATTCTTCCTTATCAGAAGTCTTTAGTTACTCCTTAAGAACATGAATTCCACATCTGAGAATTATCATTCTTCTCTTAGAATTCTCATGTTGAATTTTGGCAAGAGTTTTGTCAATGTAAGTAGCCCGAGGTGATGCCAAAAACTTATTCTTCCGGTCTCATAAAAGTTTTATACCAAGAATATAATTGGCTTCCCCAGTACTTTCATACCAAAACACCAACTTAGCCAACTCTTTATGCTTGATATTACCTCCACGTTGTTTCAAATAAGGAGCATATCATCTACATAAAGTACCAGAAAATCTACTGTCTTCCGTTGGATCCTTTACATACAAATACACATCATTCATCAAGTTTCTCTCAAAATCAAAATTTTGATAACCTGATCAAAAATGATGTTCCAAGACCTGGATGTTTGCTTAAGTCTATGAAATAGACTTTCACAACTTGCATACCGTGTGTTCCTGCCCATTTGCTATATACCTTTTTGGTTGTTGTATGTAGATATCCTAACATCCAACGCCCAAAATGAAATCTCATAATTGAGACTTATAGCAACTAAGAGAATCTGGATAGACTCGAGCATGGCGTCTAGCATAAATTGCCTCCAAGCTAGCTTTGAAGGATTTCACCTTCCTGTCCATCCTCTCTTTGCCATTTATGTCCACATGCACCTTGTGGGTTTTACCCCTTTTGGTGCCTTTACTAGGGACCGAATGGAGTTGAAATACAAGTATTTCATCTCATTGTTCATAGCTTGAGCAACACTTGATCAACAACATCTTCTAGTGCATTATCGTAACTAGTAGGATCAATGACACTCAACAAGAGACAACTTGAGAGTTAACAAGGTTCTCTCCCACTACGAATGTACTGCACTAGACTTTGTGTATTTATAGGTAAAACAACGAGTGAGTCAAATGGTGGATCTTCAATTTCTTGAGGATCCGCTTATCCTTGACATTATTCCTTTACATGTGATATTAATATTTCTACTAGTTTCACTTATATATTATCATGTTGAATTTTCAATTACGGTTCTCTTGTTTGTTCACCTAGAGATATATCTATCCCCTCTTGAACAATCAAGGGAACAGTGGATGAAGCTTCTAGAGATTATGGAAATTCTTGATCTGAGATAAATATCATCAAGAATAACCTAACTTAAGAGCTTATAATTTCTCATCTAGTCCTCCTTTAAGAAAATCATGTGAGTGCTCACTTAGATTATCTTGTCCTTAAGACTAAATAAGAAATCATCCCTTGTTCTCTTAGGGTAGCCAAAAGATATGCACTCTTCCATACAAGATTCCATCTTATTTGACTTTTGTTGTAGGACGTGTGCCGTAGCACCCTAAATCCGAATATGGTTTGATCTGGGCTTGCACCCTTTCCATAATTCTTTAAGTGTCATTACAACAAACTTTGACGGAACCAAGTTAAGAAGGTACATTTCCTTCTCCTAGGCATCTCCCTTGAACAACATTGGCAAAGATGAATACCTGAACATGATTTGCACCAAATCTAGAAATGTTTGAATTTTGCATACCGCAACATCATTCAACTAACGCATTCCTAGAGTTGACAGTTAAGAAAACTATCCCCTCTTAAATCAGGTAAGACCTGAACTTACCAGACAGGTAGCCAAACACTTTAGTAGACTAAAGTGTTTTGATTTGAACTCCTAAATGCTTTTCTGCCTCAAACTTAAAACTCTTGAAATTTTCCAAAAGCTTTAGACTTATGGCGCACTAGGTTCATCTGTCCAAATCCAGAGCAAACATTCATATAATGAAGTACTAATCACCTCTTCTGGTCTGAACGCTTATTGGTCCACATACATTAGTATGAACCAATTCCAGTTGAATATTTGCGCAAACCTTTTTGGCCCTTGTAGGATTGCTTGGTCATTTTACCTTCCAAATAGGACTAACATGTAGCTGTTAGTTAAAAGATTCTTGAACTTTCAGTCTCTCTTTTAACTAAAACATGTTTCCTACTTGAGATAATGTGACTCAATCACAAAAGCCAAAGATATGTTTCATTTGAGACTTTTTATTTCTTTGGTAAAAATCCTTGTTCATCATCCTTTCTATTCAACACAAAAAATTTAGGGGGGGTATAGGACAAAGGTAATAAAGACTGTTTAAATAATGTACCAGAACAAATAAGACGAAGATGAACTTCGAAATGTAAATGAGTAATCAATTGCATTGTCAACCCATGTTTTAATCAAAACAACTAACAATAATTGAATTCCTCTTTAAATCTGGAACAAATAAACAGTCACCCAAAACCATAGTCTTATAAATAACTTGTCCTACTGCAAATGCAGGCACAAGTTCCCATTTTTAAGCTTAAAATATCTATGTCCATTGCTGACAGGTATGCCATGTTTGAACTACTGCAAAGAGTAACAAACATAATCAGTGATTCCTGAATCAATAATTCAGTCACTGATCAGGCCTTGATATGCCCATGTCTGGTTCTTTTCATCACCTCTGGGCAATTTTTCTTTCAGTGTCCCTTCAGTCTGCACTTGAAGAACTTGCCTTACGGCTTCTGCATAGCAACTGGTTTGACAACTGATAACCAAGTTGTTTTGTTCTTGTTACCACCATTGGGTTTCCCTTTGGATTTAACAAGACTCTTAGCAAAACCTGCACCGGCTGCATTTTGTCTAGCAGAGCTGCTAGACGCAACAAACATGTCATTAAGAGTCTGAAGCATTTCTACTCCACTCTTAATCATGTACACTTGCTTCTGCAAGTATTTGGAAAAAATGACAATAATATAGCAGGGAACTACCATATCTGCCCTTTCCCAATCTGAGAAATGCATCTTAGTTCCCTTAGACCTATCCTCTGCAGGTTGCTATCCTTATTCATAGTTGGTACCATCTAGAGGTTTTTGACTCAAATTTCTAAAATATTTTCTGAAAACATATAAAGCACACAATTACAAACAAATAATGCAATAAATAAACGAAGCGCAAGTAGATTCTCATAACTACTCTTGTTTATTGTTAACAATACTTCATTTTATCTTCACAAGGCTTACGATGGGCAAGTCACTTGTAAAAACCAAAATTTTTATTTGGGCCTTCAGTGCCATTGCCAGAGCCTCGATGGGAGGGTTAACAATTTTACCAAAGTTGAATGTAATTAACCATTGTTTAATTTCAAAATTATCCTTAGTGTCTAAGCATTGTCGACGATGGGCCGTACAATACTTTACTAAAATTTTGAAATTATTAAGATTTAATCTAGTGAAATCCGATTATCCTTATCCGATGGGGCTTCAGCGATAACCATTTCACTAATAAACCCACAAATGGAGCCCGCAGGTTTTAAAATTAATTAATTTTTAAAACCTTCACCCATTCAACATTTTTGTTTGAGAATTTTCATAATCCCTGTCGAATTCATTTTTTTTTAATTTCAAAATTATCTTTAATAACTTAGTATTATAGACGATGGGCCGTACAATACTTTATTAAAATTTTGAAATTATTAAGACCCAATAAAATCCAATCATGCTTATCCGTTGGGGCCTCACATGATTATTTTATTGATAGGTCCACAATGCGCCTAGAGGTTAAATTAATTTCTTAATTTAAATCTCCTCCCATAATTATTTAGGTCCAATCTAATAAAATCCAATCATGCTTATCCGATGGGGCTTCACATGATAATTTTTTTAAGGGTCCTATACTGCGCTTAAAGGTTAAATTAATTTCTTAATTTAAATCTCCTTCCATGTAACACAAGCATTATTTTGCAGTTTCCAAGAATTATTTAATTGAGAGTATCCTTTGTTTGATTTCAAAAACTATGTAAGCAAGAGCGCCGATGAACGTGCATCACTTAGCTTATCTGAATTTTGAAATCATTAAGGTCCTGAAATCCGGTCACTTTACGCCAGCATGTGCTCCAAACAATCATGATACATGAATGTTGTATGCAGTGTGTGTTATTCCATGACCATTTCAGAAAACCCACAAATTACTCGCAAAATAAAAGAATTCTCTTTGGAAATTCTCTTACTTATTTGTCTTGATTTTAAACTCCAAAAATAATCAATTTGATTATTCTAGATTTTAACAAAATCATAATAATTATATTAATTTTCAAAATTAATATAACCATTAATCTAGATTTTGTTTCCAAAATCATGATAATCATAATTTTATTTTACCGGAATATTTAAAATCAAAAACTACGCGCATAAACTATCATACTAGTCGATAATGACATAATAGTAAATATGCACGTATGACATGTGATCATGCAACAATATGGCACCTTCTATCCTATATGACATGTCATCCCAGATATCATGGGAATCGCACATATAATTCATACCATTTAATAAAAGCATTAAATAATAAATTCCAATTACTTTAATCCATGGCTTTCCTATTTTAAAAAAAATAAAATAAAAATATTACAACTTTGGAATTCGACTTTCGTATAACCCATAGTATCTGTCTCAAGCCACTTTAGGGTTTCCATGGGCCCAAAAGCCCAAAGACCCAATCCTTTGGCGAGAAACCCTAGGACACGAAAGAGGAACCCTAGTCGTCAGGTCTGCCGCGCCGTCACCCGAAGTCAACTCAGGCCGAAACTCCAGCGGAAGGACCACCACAGAGAGACGAGTGCACCGCCACTGGAACCACCCAAAAAGGTGGCCGAACGCTCCCACACTCTCTCTTTCTTTGCCGGAGAGTGGCGGCCACTCTCAGCAGATTATGTAGGCGCGTGGAGTCTCTGATGGAGGATATCCACCCGCCGTTGCGTTCGTCTTTCCGTCCTCTTTCCAACCATATAAAGATCGCCCCATTCTGAGATCGGGAAGTCCTCGAAAAGTGTCTGACAGTGCTGGCTGCGCATCTTCCTCGCGATTTCTCGATCTTGAACTTTCACAAAATGTTGGAAAAATACATAGAAATTCCGAAAATAAATAAAAATATCAAGGAGGAAACCTAATCATATGGGATTAGCCTCCTTGTTACAAATCGAGAAATACACGAGAGACTCTAACCATGGATTAAAGCATTTTTACCGATTAAAATTTAATCTTTTATGAAAATGAACTATAAACAATTAACAACACGAATATCAATATCATATACAGAATAAAGGTGCCATATTTTCAAAATCACAAAAATAAATCAATAAATCAAAGCTGATTTAAATCCCCATCACAATCCGGCTCTGGGACCAATTGAAGGTTAAATCATCAGAAACGCGGAAGCGTATCGTACCGATGCGATGAGGAATGAAGAACACCGCTTTGATTACCTGGGATGAAGAAGCGAGCGTGACAATTCCTCACGTTCAGATCTCCTTCTCTAGCCTCACGATCTGCAGCAACGCACCACGAACGGTCGCAAAATCCGCTCTGCGATTGATCTTCTAGGCTATGACTCAAGGGGATCAGGGAGTCGTGTGGGCAACCGTTCAGATGATGAACATTGCCTCTTTGTGTTTCTGATTTCTGAAACCCTAGGAGGCACAAGAGGAGAAAATGTCCTTATATACTCTGCCCAATCCCACTAACCCTAAACTTCATGGGTTAATTGGTCTTTGGGCTCACTCACTAAAGCCATTGGGCTTAGTGAAAAGAGCATACCCAACATTACAACCTATGATGTTGAATCTTGAGATAAGACAGTGTAGAAACAAGTACGGATAACAAATGAACAACACAATATATGCAAATGAATGCAAGAAATCCGAGTCCAATGAAGTTGTTCCCTTATAAAGCGAATTTGTCCTCTCCACCGATGCCAAAGAACAGTGGATAATCGTCTCCCATGATAGAACAGATTCGTCTTAAGAACGATGGCATTACCGATCTGATCGAATGGACACAATCAAATGCTTGAAAGGATCGCACAAAAGATGAAAAAATACAGACTAATTTTGGCAGAGTAATGGTATATGATTAGAAAAATTAAGTTAATTTCCTAAACCCATAAGTCCTATTTATAGACACTGAACTGTTGCTGAAAAAACACCGGTTCGGTGGCAATGGTCGAAAAAGTCACCGGCGAATGGTCGTGTTTGACTGGTTTGGAAATGACTGTTAGGGAACATTAGGGATAAAAATTAAAATAGTTTTAAACAAAAAAATATTTTTCCACGCTCGCAGCCATCGGCCAGCTGGACTTATAACGCTTAGGCCTTAGAAAGTCTTCTCCTCCTTCCTTTCCCTCCTCTGGGCTACATTCTCAATAGAGCTTGTTTCGGCCAGTTCATTAGCTAACACAAGAATAGAGGCCCATTGTTATAAGCCCATATGGTCAATGCCATATTAGTGTTGTTATAACAATAATGTCGTAACAACACTACAATATCAGCACCAGCATGTTAGACATCCGAACATAAGACACACAAAGTCCAACGTTGGAATGTCCCCGCTCATTTTTCCCTGCACCAGCAATCACTGCATGCTCACAGTGGCTGCAAGATGCCTTGCTCCAGCAAAGCCATGCTACAATGGCTTTGCTCTCAAACTCGTTGACTTGGCTCCCTCCTACACTTGAGGAAACCAGCCCCACTTATAAATACCCGCTTTCACCTTCCACAAAGACACACACAATACATTTCTTTTATGAACTGTTATGCAGCCATTAGTGAGAGCCATTATAGCCAAATCACAGCCCCCATTGATATAGTACGTGGGAAACTCCTGTAGAGCCTTGGTAAATACCATTACTACTTAAGGACACCCCAATGATATACCATTCTACCAAATTAAATATCAAGAAAAAGAACCAAGTACTCAACGAAAATCAGAATGAAAACTAATTATGCAAAAACGTAGCTAGAGTTTCGATTTCCTCAATTTCATCTTAATGAATATGCTTTTTTCCTCAATCAATATTCAACTCATGTTATTGAAAATTGTTCAAAGACCAATTAAAACCCAATTCCATGGTGTTTAAATTCTTTACTCTATTGAAAACCTTAATTCCTTAGGGCATGTTTGGTGTGACGTATAAGGACCGATAGTATAAGCTTATACTATACGTTATGACATCTTCAGTTGTTTGGTGTGACCATCGTATAGTATAAGCTTATACAACAGGATCCCCTTATACATCAAATGATGTATAACTTAATCAAGCCTTGGAGTAGTGGAATATGAATGTTAAGGGATTGATGTATTAATATTGCTTACAAATACAACTACCAAGAACTAATATATCATTTCAATATTTTATATATTAAAATAATTTTTTTTAATATATTAATTTTTAAAATATTGAAAGATATTATTTTATACAATACCATACCAAATGCTGGATAGTATTAAAATTTAATCAGGTCTTATACAATCAGATCTTATATTATTAGGCCTTATATTATCAGGCTTTATCCTATACTATGCACCAAACATGCCCTTAGTAATCTTGCTTAGGGCAAGCATTAAGAATGAAAAATCAAAGAAGTTATAGATTTTATTAGTCTATTCCAAGATCAAGCAAAACCTAGCAATCAATCAATTCAGAATTTCAAACCAACATCTTTATTGCGATGGAAAAGGTCAAAAGTCAAAAGCCTCACCTTTAGGTTCAAACAATAACAAGTACTGGAATCGGCACTCATTTAAGTGCATCATAAACATTCTAATTGCTAGTACTTCAATTAATTGGGAAAATGTGCAGTCAATGCAGTCTTGTAACTTCTAGATTTTTGCTTAGACTCGTGTTGAAATCCTATTGTCAAAATATATTTATAGAAATGCTGGATTAAATTGATGGATGGTCGACAGGTATCCATATATAATCAATGCGGCACGATATATAAAATCATTAATGTAACCTCACCCAACAGCTCAAGTTTTTGGGTTGAATTGATTCTTTACCTCGCCCATTGAGTTCGATCCTCGCCGCCCCCCCATTTTCTTTCAAGTGAAATTTCTTTGTTCACACAGGTAGGTGAGCCTGTGCATTGTCCACCCTTCAAGCCCAATGGGCTCTCATTTAAGGGGCGTGTTGAGATATATAAAACTATTAATGTAACCTCACCTAACAACCTAAGGTTTTGGGTTGAATTGATTCTTTTTATATGTCTTTCACTATGATTATTTATTTATTTGGCTGTGATAGGTAGAGGTAGAACTGAACAGTGCTTGTTGAGATAGACATATACCTGCAGGATGTATATTTAACACGATTCTTAATATAATAGATGTACTAGTGCTTGTAGTGTGGTATGAGATATTTTTATATAAGCAAGATGTAGATGTTGAGGTTAATATGCACATGCACATATATCAGGACAATAGCCTTATATCAAGTCTAATCTGCAAATCAAAGTTTAATTCCACACAAACTCTCACACATCTACTATGTTCTCGAAGTTTGGCTCTTCATGAATTACCGAAGACATATATGATGTTCCTTGCTATGATATTGGCCAATTCTAAAAGCAAAAATTGAAAGAAAGGATAAAAACTTTGACACTAACCTATAAAGTTTAGAGACAACCAATGGACCATATATAAATGTTCAAATCAAGTTCTAGAATTCTTGTAGGGACCGATACAGAAAGATAAATACAAAGTACAGATAAAGCAGTAGTTAACTCATTCATATAACATTATTGTGCACTTAACTCTCAAATATAAATCTCCCAATATGTTAAGGTGGCTTAGTTTGTCATACCAATGTCCAAAACGACATGCTCTGCAACAACTGTTATACCTTTGGATATTTCCCCCTCTATTGGTTGTTGAGATATATAGTCCATGAGAGAAAGTCCACAAGAGATAGTGGGGGACGGTGAGACTTTGATATCATGTAAAGAACCAATTCAACTCAAAAGCTTAAGCTGTTGGGTGAGGCTACATTAATGATTTTATATATCTCAACACACCCCCTCACACGAGAGCCCACTGGGCTTGAAGGGTGGACGATGCTCAGGCCCACCTACCTATGCGAAGAAAGAAATTCCAGTAGAAAGAAAGTGGGGGGCAGGGAGGATCGAACCCGGTACTCCGAGGCTCTGATACCATATAAAGAACTTGAGATACACCCCCAAAAAAGTTAGCTCAAAGGGTGGGAGTGCCCAAGGCGTTATAAACTCCACATTAGTTGTTCATCCAACCAATATGGAACTATATATCTCAACATTGGTGCATTTATTCACATATATAAATTCAAATTCTAAATATCCAAAAAAAATAAATTCAAATTCTTAGTAGCCCACATGACATTTGTAAAAAAAGAATTTTACATCATATTACAAATTCCAAAAAAGTGAACGGGAGAAGAGTAACGATAGTTGCACGAAAAAATATAGTATAAAAGTAACATAAGATTAAATATAATTGCTGGAAAAAAAAAACGCACTCTTCAGTTTATTTATGGGAAGTCTTGATACATATATAGCAGTATGGTAATGCTATCTTTCCTCTTCAATTTGTTCATGTGAAGTCTTCGTAACAGTATGGTAATTTTATCTTTCTTTTAGGCCTTTTATGATCCTAACTCCACTTCATGAGGATTATCTTGGAGATCAACACTTTCCTTGTATTGGTATCCTCTAGCAACATAGATAAAATAGATGAAGTTCAGGACCCCTAACCCTGCTATGAGGTAGTAAAAATAATCTAACCTACCAGCATTTATATCATTTGTCAACCAATCTGGATGGCTATGTGTTTTGGTGGTATGATGAAGTATGTTGACTATTATGGTGGTCATATAATTAGACAAACCAAAAGAACACCAGAACAAGGCATTACCAATGCTTCTCAGGTGTTCAGGAAATTCCCTATTAAAGAACTCAATTTGTGCTATTATATTGAAGGCCTCGAAGAAACCTACAAGGATAAGTTGTGGGGCTAGCCATAAGACTGACATGGGAGCAATACCTAGTGGACTTGGATTTGAATTTGCAGAATGTCTTCTCACTTTTTCAACCAAGCCAGACACAATCATAGAAAGAATAGAGAACACAATTCCAATTCCCATTCTTAGAAGGAGACTGATGCCCCCTTCATGCTTTGTCATTTTTCTTAGTGCTGGTACTACAAGTCGGTCATAACATGGAACCCACAAACCTACGGTAAAATATGATATGACTCCAAGGGAACCAGCTGGGATTTGAAATTTGGGTCCAAGATGTCTGTCCATTTTCAAGGCTTGTGACACAATAAATGTTCCTTGTAATTGTACCATGGAAATTAGACTAAAGATCCCAGCTGCCCAGATTGGAAAAACTTTTGCTAAGCATTTAACCTCTTCTACTTGTTGGATGCTTGCAAGTTTCCACTGATTTACTCTGCTCCCATCTTGGTTTAGATCACCCTCCATTATTAGAGCAGCTTTGTTCAAGGTCCTAATTAAAGAGAAATTAAGTTATGTATTAAAACATTATTAGCTTTCAATTTTTGCATGGTAGTATCAATCTAGTCCATCAAAGTTACTGGTAAAAAGAAACTAATCAAAGTACAAGCAATTTGTATAGATATATTGTTAATCGTTAGAGAGATATAATATAAAATTATTAACGTGATCTTCACCTAACTGTTTATGTTCTTGGGTTAAATTAGTTACTCTACATGGTATTACAAACCTTTGTGATCAAGTGATCACGTCTTTTGATGATTCAGTCAATCCGAGGTGAAAGGGGGGATATCTCAATCGAGGGAGAGAATGGTCGCCTCAGGCATAAGGGGCATGATGACTTGTCGTTATCTTCACCTTCCTCCAGCTTATCACCGGCAGTATGCTCAGGTCCAATTTTTTATAGATAGTTTTTCGTAACTAAATGAATAAAACCATAAAATCAAAAAGGAGAAATAAACCCTATGTAATGTAAAAAGGAATTTTTCTGTTGCAATAATTTTTTTAAAATGTTTTTGAGGCTATTTCTTTGCAAAATTGTGCTCAATTAATTTCATATGTGGCAATTCCACCAAGATCTCTTCAGGATCAGTGACCGATTTCTAAGTTTCGCCGTAAACCTAATTGGTTACTTCCAAGTACGTAAATCAATAGTTCAAACCGCACTCAAAGTTAGGGCATTTCCCATTTTTATAGGAACTCTTCTAGAATTATCAATAACCTCCGATTGTTTTTTATTACGAAAAAGAAATTACACATTAGTTCTTTAATTATGACATGAATTATTCTATTAATAAATAATTAAATATTATGGATTCTAAGTATAGGAAAATGAGATATACATTATCCACTTTTCAAGGCTAATAGATCTTTGTTTAATCGAGGGGATGTTTAAAAAAATAGTATAAAATATAAAATTATTAACACAATATTCACTTATCAGTTTAAACTTTTGAATTGAATTGCATCTTCGTGGTAGCAATATTATCATTGATATAAATTTAGAATAAATAATCAATGAAGTTGATATCTAACCTGAATTGTTTGGTTAAAGGAAGCTTTGACAAGATAACTGTCCCAGTCAGTGGAGGATCATAGAAAACTCCATCTTCCTTGTCCTTACTCGGAAGCTCTACTTTTCTCTTTTTGTAAGCAGCCACAAGAACATGGGCAATACCAGAAAAAATGCTTCCTTCGGCCTTTACGTACACATAAACCCTTGTTCCAACGAAGAACAAGATTATGGAGCAAAACATGCACACAGTTGGTATCCCCAAACCTAATGTCCAACTCACAGAGTCTTGGATATAAACCACAACTGTTTGAGCGACCAATAATACCAATGTAAATGAGGTGTAGTACCAATTAAAGAAGCTGTTGATCCCTTTCTTTCCTTCATCTGTAGTTTGATCAAATTGATCAACACCAAAGGGTATACTGCATGGCCTTACCCCAGCAGACCCTATGGATAGAAAACAAAGTCCCAAAAACAGCACACCCATTTGAGAATTGCTTGGCCTAACACATTGATTCAATGCTAGTTGCAGGGGAGTACAAGGTGGAGGATGCAGCTGTGGCAACCATGATGTTAAAGTCACCACGATCATTCCCTATTTCACAATGTGATCAATACAAAATAATTAATTAAAAAGAATATATATACCTAAAATATCCAAGAATATTCTAGTAAAACTTCCAGTTCAGAGATAATGATATAACTTAATGCGAAAAGACCAAAATAATTATAAAAAGCTAAATCATTTGAACTTTTACTTGAATCATCCGTACTGATGCATGGCTTATAATAAATATAGATATTTAATACTTGTCACCTGAATTGAATTTTAGATTTATTATGTGTGTTTTTGTATACTTTCTAGTATTTTATTTATGGATTTTATAATTCTCATTCAACATTAGAATTCAAATTTTCCTACACACTCTTCGATTTCCGTGCTGACATGGGTCCTATGTATGATTTTTTCTAACACATGGGTCTCACATGTTTTTTATCTCTACAACGTAAGATTTCAATTCTCCTTCAACATGAAAATTATAAAACTCTTTATTTATATAATTTAATAGAAAATAGTATTTGGAATTAAAATTGATAGAAAAATTAATTTGAATATTTATATGTTTTTTTTTTATTATTCAAGCAATGTATGCTAGCTATTTTTGTATTTATAAAGGTAAAAAAAAATAATTAAATAGCTTGTAAGCTGGTAGACTATATATTACAATATAAATCAAACTTAGATTTTACGTGCCTATTAATTTGAACTATAACGAACCGAATTTAACTCATTTACAAATGGTTTGTCGCGACTCGATCGCGAGCTATATGCTTACCAGGGTAGCCTCCGTACATACCCGTGCATGCAAGCAGATGGTGTTTTTTATGTGGTAGCAAACTGGTAACCATCTTCGCTAATAATGGTGGGTCATGCAGAGGCAATCGCCCCTCAAATTTAACAAATTTTTGTCTAAAATTATATTAATTTGAACTTAAGAGAAATGTAATATAAGATTGTCCCATTTATTTTTATTATTTTTTGTGTAAGTTTTTTTTTTTTTTTTTTTTTTTGGAGATGTTTGATTCTAGAAAGATCGAGATGTCCAATCATAAATTGGTATATTTCTATAGGATCTAAATGCACTCTTTCATATATCTATATGGGAAGTATCTTAGAGAGTAACGAATCACTGTGCATTATAATAATGACGTAGACAAAAGATAAGGTGTGTGTACAGTAACAGCTAAGAGAGATAAGATTTAGAAGGTGAGTACCTGGTAAGCTTAACCCTTTATTTATAGATGGATTACCAGACAAGAGTAAACTTTTGAGCCTCTTAAGAATATTGCAAATCTAGTTCTTGATCCATTGTTGTCACATTAAGATTAATATAATTAAGGACTATTTACTTAATTTTTCTCTTAGCCGTAAGCCCTTCTAGAATGTGGGCATTTATGGCATATCCATAACAATTGCCCCTCAACTAGATAGTCTGGATGTCTGTGTTGCCGAGGTGTAACAGTTGTTGTCTCAGTGTTGATGGACTTGTCTTCTTTTTCCGACAATTTCCCTCTGGGTTGAAACATTTCTTGGCCGATTAATTGGGTCGGCGATTGCATTTGTTGTCTCTAACTGTTAGAGCTACTAAATGATAGTGGGTTACTTGGTACAAAACCAGTTTCAACCCCCATGCAACCTGGTCTTCGACTTAGCCAAAATCAGTATAGGAGATTAGTAGGGAGACTTCTTTATCTCACCAACACAAGGCCAGACATTGCCTTTGATGTCCAGCAATTGAGCCAGATTGTGGCCTCCCATGCAAATTCATTTTGATGCATCCTGTCGAGTTCTTAAGTACCTAAAAGGATCACCAGCTAAAGGATTATTTTTCCCTTCTGATAATCCATTGGTCCTTTCTGCATTTGCTGATGCAGATTGGGCATCATGTCCAGACACCAGACGATCTATCACTGGATTTTGCGTCTTCCTTGGATCTTCTCTTGTGTCTTGGAAATCCAAGAAACAAACTATTGTGAGTCGCTCATCGGCTGAATCAGAGTATCGTGCTCTTGCTGCTGTTACGTGTGAGATTCAATGGCTACTGTATTTACTTAATGACTTGCAAGTTTCACTTACACGTCCTTCAATGGTATACTGTGACAACCAAGCAGCCATTCACTTAGCACATAGTCCCTCTTTTCATGAGCGAAGCAAAGATATAGAATTGGATTGTCATATAACAAGGGAGAAGATTGCAGCTGGTTTGATTCATCTTTTACCTATTTCAACTACACAACAGCTAGCAGACATTTTTACAAAGGCACTATATATACCCTACCTCTTTTCATGATTTTCTGGTCAAGTTGGGGTTCCATGATATTCACCTTCCAACTTGAGGGGGGTGTAAGAACTCGCACCGCTAATTAAGGTAATTAATGAATTTAATTGTGATAATTAGGAAATAATTCCATAATTGACCATAATAATTATTATGAGGCTTTAATAATTATAATTAGTGGGTAAGAATGCTGAAAGTCACTTTTCGGAAGAAAATTGCAGATACCGGTTCTGCTAGTCGGTATAAATGTGTACCGAAAAAGTATTCCAAAAAATTATAATAAGTGCATGATAATTACTAGAATAATATGTAGGACTTGTAAAACGAGTTTCAAATCAAAATAATGAGATCTGATGCCAGAACTGATACTGGCTATGGAAAAGCGCGTACCGGGAAGGTGCTCCGAAAAATAAAATAAAAATATGATAATTCTTGTAAAATTGAGTAGGTTTAGAATCCAAAATTTGGGATTAAAATGCTAAACGTAGCAATTAAAGCTAATATTGTGTGTCTTAGTGTGTTTTGGCTATATATAGGCTTGTTAAGGGCACATAACCCTAGGAAACAGATTTTTGAACGTGAGTGGCTGCTGAGGGAGGGTCTCCTTGCTGACTTGGTGCCTTCTTCACTCCCTTTCATCATTTCTTGAATCTTGAGACCTTTTCCTTCACACTTCTTCTCCTAAACACTTGAGAGCATGCATGGTGAGGAAGTGTGAGTATGTACTTCTGAGTTTCCAACCTCTGTGTGTTGGTGAGGTTGCTGGCCTTGGGTGGTTTGAGGGTTGGAAGCCATAGTTGTGCCATTTTGATGTCCAAGTGGTGACCTTTGTGTAGAAAGAACTCACCTTTGTGGTGCATTTTCGTACACTCTTTCAAGTCTGAGTTTAGGATCTGGTTGTGAGCTCCAAGAGCAGCCTTTGCCTCTGCTTTGAGCCTTTGGTGAGTTGTTCAACCTTGATCATGTGTTTTGTAGGGTTAAAGGTGTCATCTTTGCATGTTAATGGGTTAAGTAAGTAACCAACTGATATGTTAACATAAGAGGGTATAAAAATGCATGCTTTAACGTATTGAAGTGTTAAAAATGGAACCTTGGAATGATATCTTCACGAAATGCAGAAACCGCTTTCTGTCGTGAAATATCCGGATATTTGTCGAACAGATATCCGGATATTAGATATTCGGATATGGTATCCGGATATTGATATCCGGATATGGTTAGTGAGATATCCAGATATTGCATATCCGGATATGTACCCGAGGAATATCCGGATATTCTGAGATTTCGAAGAACAGTAGCTTTACTGTGCAAACAGTAGGCTATTGGGGGTTTGTGGACCCTAGAATAAGGAAGTTGGACTTATGTAATTAATGAACTAAGTCAGAATCAAGTGACTAAGGGCTTATGGCTTTGTATGGAGCCTTAAGACGTAAAACGTAAAGAAAAGACGTTATCTTTAAGTTGCATGCTTGAGATACATGATTATTGATATAGTGTTGGTCCATAACAGATTGTGATTCTACTGTGTTTGGACTTTGAGCTGTGGACTCTTGGCTCTGGGTGTTAGCTTGCAAGGTAAGCTTTCGTGTCCTCGATTTAGCTATGTTGTGGTTCCACCATGTCCCATGGGGGTATGGTATATGCATGTTGTGTTACATGCTTTGGATATATCAAATGATTGAACTTTACATGTAATGTCTTTTAATATGCATGTGTTGTTCCATCTTGACGGTAAGCCTGAGTATGTGGTGTCATACAATACAGTGATCCGGGGTGGATGCAAGTGGCGTCTTGCACTATATGTAGGAGATAGACGTATTCCTGCATTTCTCTGGCCAGTAGAATAGTATTGACACACATGACATGATTATCTGCTGCATTGCATTGTTTTAGAACTGATGATGATGAACTGCTTTTAAACTTATATTGCACATGTAAGTGAGCTTGGGGTGGAAGATCCTTGAGGACCCCTTGACTTACTGAGATTTCTTGTTTAGAGATCTCACCCCACGTTTGGGGAATGCTTATTTCAGGTTCAGGTAGTATAGGGGCTGATGTCTCTGGTGGCAAGAGGCCAGAGCATGATTGATGATTATTGTTATGATTGTCTTGATGATAGCATAACTGGATTGAATGTTGTTTATGTTTTCCGCATCTTTATTATTGCGTTGTTAATGTTGAGACTGATGTGCGGCTTATTGCCTTATTTGTGTGAGCATGAGGTTTGTCCATGTCACTTTATGTTAGTACTTTGAGCTGAGTTATATAAACTGATAATTGGTCCGGTCTACGTATTGTAGTTCCATGACTAGAGACTTATGCTTATGATATTTATTTAATGAGGTATTTCAGTTAGCTGTTTTTATTGCAATTATATACAAGCAATGTTTTTATAATTGATTAATAAGTAAGTTGGTAATGATAATGACATCATAATTGAAAAGAAAAAGATATTCCACATTTTTAATTAAGCGCAGCTTAATATAATAATATGATAACATTACCGGATATATACGGAATGTTACAGGGGTGATGAGACTCTTTATATTTATAACGTGTCAAAATCTGTGGCTACGTGTCTTTTAGTTAGTTGGTGTATTAGTTAGTCTATTATGTGTCAATTAATTCAGTTAAGAAGTTAGTTTCGGAGTCTTTACATTAGTTGCTGTATATATACTGACACAATACTTTTCACATATTAATTCCCTTTCTTCTGAATTCTCTTAATACATTTTGATTCTTCTTAGTATGAATTTCTCTCTACTCTGCTTTCTATCTTCTCCATTGTATGATTTCAAGGCGGATGGTTTTATGTACCAACAGAATCAGCAAGGGGAATTGGTAGCTCAGTTTTTACGGAACATACTTTGTCAAGTTTTCCATTTGGAAATGTTTTATCTATTTATTATATTCCATGACAATTAGGCTTCTAAAGATAGTTGTGGTTAGATAATTTTGCTTTATTTTTTTTTTCTTTTCAGAGGAGCTTAGCCCAACCGATTGTCTTTCTCTACTGCTCTTGGCATTACATTACACTATTATTTGGTTAGAATCGAGTTTTTCAAGCTTAGTTAAGTAATGACGTACCCACTACAATGTTTTGTTTTAATTATCATCTATCATTTAACATGATCACAAAAAGTTTCCTACACACACAACATTTTGTGGGGCCCGCAGCAAAAAAAAAAAAAAAAAACTCTGGCAGGCAAAATGAATCTCTATAACATAACACAATCACTTTTCCTACAATATAACTCTTATAAATCCCTTTAATTAGTGTACATTTTGTTTTCCCCGACTTCTATCACAAAATTTTCTAACTCCACCATTAATCTCTAGGAGAAATATTAGTTTAAAATATAAGTAAATTAAATTAATTATTAATATATAAATTATCATGTAATATAAATATTTACATATTTATTTAATATCGAACTTGTTTAGATAAGTTTTTAAGAAAACCATTTTTACGATCATTTTTTTACAAAATAATTTTTTTTTATCTTACGTAAAAAAAATAATACTAAAACTGCATTTTTATGGGTTGTTACTTTTTTTAAAAATACTATTAATTAATTATCATAAATTTTTTTAAACATGTTTTCGAATTAAAAAAAACCATTTTTCTTTTGAAAAACAAATAAACATGTCCATAAAGTAATATGGTTTTATGTTTATCATGTAGCATGATATAACATCACTTTCCTACATACACATTAAAGAGATGGGGTCCACATATTTTTCTTTCTCTTTCATCATTCCACTTTTTCTTTCCATTTTTTTGTGTGTTGGAAACACTCAAATCATGTAACATAACATTAATAAAATCGAAAGTAATAATATGATTGTTCCTGATTTATTTAGTTTACTCGACTTGTATTTCTCCATCTCTTACAGTATAAAAATCCACAAAAAGGTAAGTAACAAATGACAATAATCAGCCACTTCTAACAGATTGTTCTATACTAAAAATCTAGAGGGAGGATATTCTTATTACCAAAATTTTCTACTACTAGCTTACTACCTATCTAATCACCATTGAGTCAAAAAGAGAGAATGTTAAATTTTTTTTGAAAAAAGATAAAATGTTGATCCAATGATGATTAGATAAGTAGTAAGTTGGTAGTAGAAAATTTTGGTAATAAGAATATCCCTCTTCAAAAATCTAACCATAAAAAAAAAATGAGAATTCCTTACCAGAAGAGAAGCAAATGAAGCAAAAGCTATAGTCCGGAAGCGACCAACATAAGCATCAGAAATAAAGGCCCCAACTATAGGGGCGAAGTATGTGATACCAGTCCATATGTTGAGAATGTTAGTAGCAGACACTAGATCCAAGTGAAGCTCTGTTGTCATATACACCATAAAGTTAAGAGTCAACCCAAACACTGCCAACCTCTCAAACGTTTCATTCCCTGCAATATTAACCAAAAAAGAAAAAAAAAAAAAAGAAGTAGTGGTAATTTAGCTTTGTTTGTGAAATAATCACATGATTTTATGGAGAATAAAAGTCTACTTAGAAAATAGAAATAGACCTAAAATATAAGGCATGGCCTTCCATCCCCCAGCTTGCTTAGTACCCTTAACCTCTTCATCCAACATTTTCTCACAGTTACTTGTGTTTTTCTTTCTATAGCTATAAACTAAAGAGCTCACCACTAAATGTATCTGGCTTCGGTATCAATATTATTATCTCTGTTCTCTCATCTTAAGCCATAAGGCTATATATATATGTGTTCAGGATTAAGTGGGTGTTTCATCTATGATACAAGGTACGTATAGCCAAATATTTGTAGGGTTTTATAATTCTCATTTAACATGAGAATTACAATTTTCCTACACACCTCGATTTCCGTGCTGACAGAGGTCCTAAATATAATTTTTTCTAATACATGGGTCCCACATGTTTTTTATCTCTACAACGTAAGATTTCAATTCTCCTTCAACGTGAGAATTATAAAACCCATATTTATATGCATAAAAAAACAAAGAATGATGGAATGGTCGATCGAGGAGAGATTTTTCGGCTCTGAATTTCGAATAAATCAAAACTGATATGGCATAGGCCGAATTTTTAACTTAAAACTTTTAAGACAGTTGGTAAGACGTGATTGAAGAGAAGCAGCATGATAGTTTCTGTCGCACCAAAAGAAAATAAGCATCGAAGTTATTTTGCCAGTTCCCATCTTTCCTGCATCTAACTGGATAAAATCTTTATATATTCTGAAATATTAATGGTCTATGAAAATATGACGTGTGATATAAAAATTGAATTAATTGTTGTTACATTAAAAAAAAAAATCAAATACAATACACGTAAGACGTGTAATAATTGGGCATGCCTTTAATTTGTTTTCATGCCTCTAACACTTCTCAGAATTTTTTTGGTTACGCGACACAAATGAAGAATCAATTCAACTCAAAAATTTAAATTGTTTAGTAATGGCTTTTTTAATGGTTTTAAATATCTCTAACATATCCTCTCACAAGAGAGTTCATCGGACTTGAAAGGTAGATGATGCATTAGACCCATCCTACTTGTCCTAAGAAATTTGATTTTTCGTTAAGTGACACACGTAAAGAATCAATTCAACTCAAAAATTTAAATTGTTAAGTAAAGGCTTTTTTAATGATTTTAAATATCTCTAACATATCCTCTCACAAGAGAGTCCATTGGACTTGAAAGGTAGATGATGCATTAGACTCATCCTACCTGTTCTAAGAAATTTTACAAAGAAAATAGGGGACGGCAAGAATCGAAACTATGATAATATGTAAAGAACTAACTCAATTCAAAAATTTAAATTTTTAAATAAAAACTTTTTTAATAATTTTATATATCTCTGACAAAACCTATTTCTATCATCGTGAACACAAATCGAAATGAAAAAAAGGCATGAAAAGACTGAGAAGTGTTAGAGGCATGAAAACAAATTAAAGGCACGCCGCATGTCCAATATTTACACGCCTTACGAGTATCGTATTAGATTTTATTTTTATTTTTTTAATGTAACAACAATTAATTCAATTTTAATAACACACGTCATATTTTTATAGACCAATATTTCAGAATATATAAAATTTGATCCAGTTAGATGCAGGAAATATTGGACCAGGCAAAATAACTTGGTACAACGGAAACTATTCGCAGACTTATTTTTTTTTGTCTACTTTGTGTTGTACAGAATTAATTTTTGATTTACGTTGTAAATTTCTTAATTCCACTTGAAAGTGGGGTAATGAGAATCGAACTCATGATTTCCTGATCACTCTAACTCTGATACCATAGTAAACGTACCACTTCGATCTAAAACCTTAAATTATTGAATGACACATAATTAATTATTGGGTAAAGTATGTGTCATTTTAAAGGATGTAAAGTTGTGTCATTTTAAGAGAGAAAAAGAAATAGATGAAGGAGGAGAGAGAGTTGATAAAAAAATAAAGGTGTGGGTCTCATCTCTTTGTGAGAGTGAAAGGAGGTAAATTGTGTCATTTAAAAGGATAAACACCTTTCCCTTAATTATTTTATATATTTTGTTTCTCTCAAGCAAAAACATTGAAAAAGAATTTGGACGTATGTTCCCTAAAAGAAAGAGAAATGAATAGGGCATATATTTGTTTGTAGCTGGTGCAATATACAAATTTTTTTAAGTTCCCATGTACATTTGAATTATAGGTTTGATGTTATATTATAGGAGGAGGGATATTCTTAGTACCAAAATTTTCTACTACCAACTTACTACCTATCTAATCACCATTAGATCAACATTTTCTCTTTTTTCAAAAACTTTTAACATTCTCTCTTTGATTCAATGGTGATTAGATAGATAGTGAGTTAGTAGTAGAAAATTTTGGTAGTAAGAATATTCTCCCTCTATTATAGAAGATAAAATTATCTGCTACACATACATAAAAATATGTGGGACCTATATGTGGTCATATGAAGAGAAGAGAGAGAAAAGAAAAGCATGAGCCCCGTACACTTTTTTGTGTGTCTAGGCGATAAAATTATCTTTTACAATATGATATACATTAAACCCTTAAATTATTATTTAGAAACTATATATATATATATATATATATATATATATATATATAGGGCTTATCGTTTCTCAAGCAGCTTGAGATAATTTTATCTCCGACTACTAAATCATAACAATATAAAGAAGGATTAATGGTAATAAAGGAAAAGAGAGAAAAATGGAATAATAACCATTCAAAGGTGAATCTATTAATATAAGGAAATAAATAAACAAAACAACGTAGTTTTAGTTTTGGAGTAGCCGAAGATAAACTTATCTCAAGTTGTTTGAGAAAAAATATATATATATATATTGATAGCCTATTTACATATATTTTAAAAATTAAAAATTATTTACCAAAAAATATTAAAAATTAATTAATAAGCACAACCCAATAATTATCATCTATTAAAATTGATGAAAATTAACAATTCAAATGGGATTTCAAACATTTTAGCATGTGTCATATATATGCTTTTTGACCGTTTTGTCTCTCATTAATTAATTAATAATCATTTTGTCCCTTATTAAAAACTATCTACCAATTTACTCCTCTTTAATCGATTAATCTGAAGATTTAATCGATTAAAAAAGTGATAAAAATCGTTGACTTGAAGACTTAAACGATTAGATCTTCATCTTAATCGATTAAATCTTCAACAAAGGAACAACATTAAAAAGGACTAAAATGACAGAAGGACTAAAGTAGTTCCTTTTTCATAATTTTGGATACCAATTTGATTCTTTTGTATTGACATGGACTAAAAAGAACTTGTTAGATAGTGACAGCGACTAGAAAGGGTAAGGGTGTTTACTCTGAAACTTATTGATGGATGGAAAATATCAACTGGGGCTAAGAGACACAGGCTCGGCTGGTGGACATGTTTTGGCGGCGACAGCAACAGCGACGCGGTGATTCACGCAGTGAAGGCGGAGCTCGCGGTGGTTGATTTGATCTGATGTGGTGGTGGGCTTACATGATGGGGGCGGCGCGGTGTTAGACAACTACCGAGAGATGAAAGAACAGAGGCCTTTGTTCTTGTTTGAAAATTTTGTTTCTTCCTCTATCTCTATGTCAGAACTCTTCAAAGTTTTTTTTCCTTCATAATTTTGTTTCTGAGTTCTTTCTTCGTACTCTCCTTTTTTGTCTCCCCCATGACTGAACTCAGTCTCAGGATCATCTCCCGCTTTTTCCTCAAAACTTGTCGGTTTTTATTTATTTATTTTTATTTTCAAAGATGTTACGTCTTTTTGAATCTTCACCCGTGAGTCCCCATTCCAACGAATCAATAATGCTGATATCCATCCTCTCCGATTTCTCAACCGACCAAAAGAGCAGGTGAAGAAAGAGTAACATACGACAACGTATGTGTTTGTCCAGAGCTGCTGATGTGGTTTTTTTTCGTAGCAAGAAAGCATTTTTTATATTTATTTTTTTAATAGTACTTTTTCGTAAAAATGAGTGTTTATAAAAGAAAGACAAAAATATACCCAATATATATACATGTTATACTTACTACTAAATCTTAACCATTAATTTCCGTCAATCTAACGATTGTGATTTATGGGGTCATATTTATTAATTAATTATTAATTTTCACAATAAATTATAACCGTTAGATTGACAGAAATCAACGGTTAAAATTTGATAATAAGAGGTAATAAAAAAATATGTAGTAAATATAATCTTTTCCAAGAAAATATGTTATTTACTAAATAATGTATATTTAAGTCTGGTAAAATATTTTATGATGTGTGTATTTAATAAATAGTATGTTAAAAAATAAAAAATAAAATTGTTTCTTATTATTATTAATTTTTATTTTTGAATTATCGGTTCATTTTCTAAAATAAAGAAGTAATTTGATTTTATCAAATGATATTTTTAATCATGGCTGTTATTTATATTAAAAAAATCATTTTTGGAGACATTATTTTGCTCACCTAAAATAAATTAAGAAGGAAAAAAACAAGTGCACGAAATTCTTAGACTAACAATCACTGCATTTTTGTAGCTTTTTTTTTTCTTTTTGGTAAATAAAACTTTTTGTTCTTTTACCTATCCCCAGTTACCATTTCATTTGTGATTTATGTTGCATTGATATCGGGATGCAATATGGTATTTGTACATGTTAATTTTAAAAAATTGTATATTTTGATATTAAATAATATTTTTAATTTATGTAGTTTATATTATATTCAATACTCAATAATTTAACAAAAAAAATAAAGTTAAATTTATAATACATATTAATTTTATAAAGAACCAAACAAATTGAGATAGATTGTCATTTTGTTAGGGAAAACATTCTCTCAAGAGATATAGTCACTAATTTTATTAATTCAAATCATCAATTAACTGATATATTTACTAAGTCTTTAAGATGACCTGATATAGTCACCCAAAAAAAAGTACTCGGAAAATGTTGTAAAATAAATGCCCATAGTGAGTGAAATATGCATCTTAAACATTTTATTTTTTAAGATATATATATACATTACTTATGCAATATCGATCGTGAAGGTCAAAAGTCTCACCTCATTCTTTGTTTGGGGTTGGTTGTTGGAGGGGAATTAAGAAGAGAACGGAAGGATTTTAGTAACTATTTATCTTGTTTATGAGTTTAAAAATATGAGGGAAGGGAATTGGGGATTTTTGCTAAACCCTTCAAAACTCTCATTCTTCTTAAAATTAAAGTTCCCCCAATTTGGGGAATTAAGGGGAGAAATATAAAAAATTATTTATCTACCCTTAACCTATGTAGCACCGATACCGACATGGGACACGTGATACGATACGACACGACACTCTGACACGTTAATTCTAAAAAATGTTAGATTTCGACACGTTATGACACGTTTTGATATTAAATAATATTTTTAATTTATGTAGTATATATTATATTTAATATTCAATAATTTAACAAAAAAATGAATCTAAACCTATAATATTCATAAATCTTGCAAAGAAACATAACATATCCCAAATATTTATATTAAACTCAATAAAATGATAATCGTAATCCAACGAATCTAATAGTTGGAACTAAAAACTCAACGCAAATCAACATTTGAACCTTTTTTTGAACTTCTATAATGCGTGTTGGAGTGTCGGGGAGTGTCGGAGTGTCCGAGAGTGTCGGGAAATGTCGGACACGACACAGCAAGGTTTTTGAAGTGTCGGTGCTCCATAGCCCTTAACATTAAAATATGAAAACTACCTAAATATGAATCATTTTTAAATGTGACATTATTTGAAAAGTTTCAAATATATACAGAATTTATTGACGAAAAATATTTCGTCAAAAATAATGATATATTTTTTGATGAAAATCACATACCTCAAAAAAAATTCGTCAAAACTAAAGACGAAACTAGAGACGAAACCAGATTTTGCCATAATCAATGACATAAATTTTTTATGGAAAAAAAAATCAATCAAAATTATTGATAGAATCTAAACTTGTCGAAACTTTCAACAAAAATATTTTCGTCCAAAATTTTGACTAAACACATTTCCATCAAAAAGTTTCAACGTCAAATAATTACGTCAAAAATTTTTACGGAAAACATTTCCATCAAAATTTGTGACTCAAAACATTTTAGTCAAAAAGTTTGACAGAAATTTTTTTTGCCAAATTTTTTTACTGAATCTAAATTTCGTTAAAATATTTCACAAAAAACATATTCATCGAAATTTTTGACGAATAATATTTCCATAAAAAATTTGTGACGAAAAGAAAATTTCATCAAAATTCTTATAAAATTCAATTTCTGTCAAAAAAATTTGACGAAAAATATTTCGTTAAAAAATTTTTATGGAAAAAATATTCTGTTAAAATTCTTTACAAAATCTAAATTTTATCGAAAGTTTCGAATGAAACACTTCCCTCTGAATATTTTACAAAATAATTTCCGTCAAAATTTTTGTTAGAACACATTTCGTCAAAAAATTTGACAAAATACTTTTTTTGTTTAAAACATTTGATGGAGGAAATCATTTTTCTCAAAACTTTTGACGGAAATTAAATTTTTTCGAAAATTCGGATAGAAAATTTATTTTTATTAAAATTTTCATCGGAGAAAAAATTTCTTCGCTTTTCGATAAAAAAAAAATTGTGATAAAATTTTCGTCATTTACAACATAGAAATCTCGTTGAAAATATGATATTTTTTAGTAGTGGGAAAAATATATAAATAATTTTGTTAGAAATTTTAAATTTAATTTAATTTGTAAAATATAATAACTATATGAATTTTATAAAAAAGGTTAAAATAATAAAAATATCTCAATTTCCCTCCATTTTTCTCCTTTATCATTTTTTAACTCCCAAACAAGAATACCCATACCCTTCAATTTCTTTCCATTCTTTCCCCTTCTTTTCTCTTGGATCCCCTTCTTTCCCTTTCCCTTCAAACTCCCAAACAAAGCCTTAAGGTTCAAACAATCACTTTTAAGTTGTAACTCCTGGGATCGGCACTCATTTTTTTTTTTTTTTTGGTAAATAGATCGGCACTCATTTAAGTGCATCTTAAGCATTCTAATTGCTAGTACTTCAATTAATTGGGAAATATGCTGACAATGCAGTCTTGTAATTACTTCTAGATTTTTGCTTAGACTCGCGTTGAAATCATATTGTCAAAATATATTTAATTATAGAAATGCTGGAGTTAAATTGATGGATGGTCAGGCATCCGTATATAATCAATGCGGAACCTATCTGTTGTGCTATGATTATGTATGTTTTTCATTTCCTCCTTTAATATAACACAACAAACTTTTTTACACACACAACATTTTGTAGGGCACACATATTTTAAAACAAAAGAAAAAAGAAAAAAATATGGCATGCAAAACGAATCTCTATAACATTACACAATCATTTTTCCTACAACATAATAAACATAAAACCCATTATTTATTTATTGGAAAAAGTGTTTATCCTTTTAAATGACATAATTTATATCCTTTCATTCTCACGAAGAAGTGTGACCCACACCTTTATTTTATTTTTTTGTCAACACTCTCTTCCTTTATCTAACTCTTTCTCTCTCTTAAAATAACATCCGTAAAATGACATATAGATTTTCCTTATTTATTTGGTTGTGATAGGAAAAGAGGGAGAGCTGAACAGTGCTCGTTGAGATAGACATAATACCTGCAACATGTATATTTAACATGATTCTTAATTAAATAGATGGCAGGGAAGGGTCTGTTATGGTTATTGACTCACAATATTTCAGAAAAATATTATTTATATAAATGTTGATAAAGCACATAAAGCCTTGTTTCATTATATATTTAGTCAGAACAGAACAACCTCATAACATATCAACCAGTACAAATTGCATATGATGGTAGTTTTTTAAGAATATGGTAAATTGTACTCACATATAACTTCAAGCAACTGAGACACACCATGAATAACCACAATTGTATGAGAATTTACCTTTGATGATATAAAATGCAACAAGTTAAACTGTTCCAGCAATGTAAAAGTTTGTTTACAATGGAAAAGTTTTTCAGGGTTATAAAGGTGTAATTTTGTCAAGCAACATTTTAAATGGATTGTATTTTTTAGCAACATGAGTTTCTTGTTTTAAATACTCTTCTGATGTGTGAACTTTTTGAAACTGAAGCCGCCATGCTTTTTCCATTGAAATTTCAAAAGATTTTTGCTTTTATTCCAATATCCTTTGGAGTTGTAAGTTGTGGCCAGTAAGTTAGCAGATTTCCTTCGTGTTTTCTGAGCTGTTAAATTATGACACATATTGCTGTTATTATTATTATTTTTTTTAATAGCAATGGTATATATATATATCATTCTTATAACAATAAAAGAAAAGAAATTGTATACGCACATATGATTAAATATTTAATATCAGAGGTCACTGTAATATTTGTTGGTTTCCCTTTACGTGGACAAATTCATTGCGATTCTTTTCATTTATTGTCTTAGCATGTCACAAGAGTCCACATCGCCAAAATATATGAGCTGATTACTCTTTATAAAGCTTTAAGGAAGATAACTAGTCAGCTAGCTTTTGCGATTGAGTATGACTTGGGCCGTCAACTTCCACACTCCTTCATTTGGGGTAAGGATGGATGATGCCTTGAGTCATCAATTTCGATTGCTAGGTTTTGAACTTTATCTGTGTTAACTAGTTCAAAGAAAAAGCCATTTTGATATGCTTTGGTATGAATAAAGTTTTAATTCACAAATTTATGATAATCTATTATATATAACATAAAGGGAACATCAAATCAACTAAATGTCTAAATTTTTTTTTTTCAGTGCATAATAACTATATGTCTAATCTGCCTGCTAAGAAGAAATACTATATATATACTGAAATATTACTTGTATGTTGATTTCCACTGCTTTCAGCCTTTGACAATGGCCTTGTAACTATAGCGACTAGCACATAACATGAAATAGCACATATTTACCACTCCCAATCCCGCAATGATGAAATAGAAGTACTCCAATCTGCCCTTATTAATATCACTGTCAAGCCAATCTGGTTGACCTTGTTTTCCAGTAAAATTATGCACAATGTTTACTATAAAGGTGCTGAGGTTGCTAGCAACTGAAACGTTGAGGCAGAGCAAGGAATTGGCTATACTTTTCATGCCATTAGGAGATTCTTTGTTGAAAAACTCAGTGTATCCAACAGTTGCAAACACATGAATAAAGGCTATGAATATGAACTGAGGAGCTAGCCACATCACGGATATGGATGCCCCCATTGAAATTGCAAAATCCCTTCTCTTGTGCTCCACTAACCCTGCAACTACCACTGTTAGAATTCCACAAGCATGTCCAAGTCCTATCCTTTGAAGGGTTGTGAGCCCTCCCTCTTGCTTGGTGAATTTCTTCAGTGCAGGAGCAATTACTTGATCATAGAATGGTAGGAATACACCTATTGACAGCAGTGTTATTACAGTTATTGAGCCAGCATGGATCTCAAAGTTGAAGCCCAAGTACCTATCCATTTTCAAGGCTTGTGATATTGAAAATATTTGTTGTGTAATTAAGGGAATGTAGACTATGATACTGGCTACCCATATGGGCATGATCTTAAGCAAACATTTGAGCTCTTCAACTTGTTGGACACTACAAAGTCTCCAGGGATCTTTACTTGATCCATCAGTGTTCAATTCATTCTCCACCACAATAGCAGCTTTGTTTAAGCATCTAAGGAAACAAAAAAACAATCATTAACATGATCAAATGCAAGATTTTTTCTTCTTTTATTCTAATAGATATGTAAAGAACCACTTCAACCCAAAACCTTAAGGTGTTGGGTGAGGTGAGGGCCTTTGTAATGATTTAGATTATTCTCTAACACACCCTATCACGTAAGAGCCCTTTGGGCTAGTAACGTGGATATTGCACAGGCCCAATTTTTGGTTTACCTTTTGTGATTTTTAATTTTAATTCCACTTTAAAGTGGGGGGCGGTGAGGATCATACTTGTGACTTTGTAGTCACTCAAGCTCTTATACCATATAAAGAATCACTTCAACCCAAAACCTTAAGGTGTTAGGTAATGGTCTTTTTAATAGTTTATATTATTCTCTAGCACATCCCCTCACAAAATAGCCCTTTAGGCTTGAAGTGTTGATATTGCACAAGTCCAATGTCACTCGAAAGTGGAGGCAGTGAGTATCGAACTCGTGACCTTGTGATCATTGAAGCTCTGATACCATATTAATAACCACTTCAACCCAAAACCTTAAGGTGTTGGGTGAGGGCCTTTTTAATGATTTATATTATTCTCTAACAAGATATATAATATTACCTAAACTCATTTGTAAGAGGAAGCTTTACTTCTGAATCATTCTGTAATGGAGGATCATAAAAGGCACCTTGAGTGTCCTCAGCAGCAGGCAGAAGAAGGTGGCGCTTGTGTTGAGCAGCAACTAGTACTTGAGCTATGCCAGAGAATATGCTTCCCTCAGGCTTAACATAGGCATAAACATTGATGCCAGCAAAGAAAATGATTATTGAAATAAACATAAACAGAGTGGGAAACCCATAACCAAGAGTCCAACTAACTGAGTCCTGAATATAAACCAATAGAGTTTGGTTGATCAACGTGATCACTGTCTGTGTGGTGTAGTATAAACTATAGAAATTGCTGCTTCCATGCCTTCCTTCAACAGTGTTCAAATCAAATTGGTCCACAGCAAAGGGAATGCTGCAAGGCCTAATTCCACCACTGCCAATGGATAACCAAAACAAACCAAAAATCAAGACACCCAATTGGAAATTTGTGTGACCCTCACACACACCAAGTTGCTGCTGTTGAAATGAGCATGGTTCAGGATGAAATTGTGGCACCCAGGCTGTTAACATTACTATCACCATACCCTAATCAATTTAAGAAATAAAGGTGTTATTATGATCCAAATCATTGTTAAATTTTCAACTGTGATTTTAATATAGGATATAAAATTAAAAACACACCACAAGACTAGCGAAGGATGCAATAGCAATTGTTAGAAATTTTCCCAAGTAAGCATCAGCAACAAAGGCACCAATGAGAGGTAAAACGTTAGAGACAGCAGTCCAAGTGTTCAAAATGTTGGCAGCAAGAACCTGATCCATGTTATATACTCTCATCAAATACACCACGAAATTTGCTTGCATTCCAAACGTTGCCAACCTTTCAATTGTGTCATTTCCTGCACATTTTTTTTATGTTAATTATAGACCCACAACTTAATAGAACTAGCAAGTTTCAAGACATAAAAAAAAAATTGTAACAATGTATATAGAGAGAGAGAGACCTAAAATGTAAGGCATTGCCTTCCATCCAGGCTTCCTTGAGTGTGTCTTTGGCTCTGATTCAACAAGGTTTTCTTCATCCAGCAATTTCTCTTGCAGCGCTGCCATTGGACTATGTTTTGTGCTACGAAATTGAACAGAATGAGCACACCCCACGTTTTGTTTTTCTTGTTTATGACAGTCTTCATCAATTTTTGTAACTCTTGAGGTGGAAAACGTGAAGCGGTGAATCTTATACATACAACCAAAAAGTCTGAAGTCATGCTTATCCTAAAGGGACCCTTAGATGCATAGAGCTTTTTGCGTTAAGTTTGATTTAAGAAGCTCTTTTTGGTACGAGATTTTTGTCATATTCATTGTGCTATAAATTATTTACCATATCACTTATGTAGCAAAGAATCTATCCAAACGAGGTAGACCTTGGTTTTTGAACATAATCCACTAAGCGATCCTATCTTATACGGAGAATCTGGCATGTTTTTGGTCCGAAAATAATCTATTTTGGTCTAAGTGATTTGGCCAAATAGGAAAATATAAATTCTTTTACATATATATTTTGATGCACTTAATACAACTCAGAATGGGAATACCCAAAATCAAAATGTAACGGAGATTTAAAATTAATGCACAGTCAATGATGTGGTGTGGAATGCCTAGGGTGCTATTAATTGAAAGTTTAACAGGTTGGAATCACTGGATGTTTCTGATAGTGTTAGGTGAAAGCCAATCCTCTTTATATTAGTAGTATCCGTTGCTTTTATTTTGCCACGATGCAACGTGCAACTGAGAGTCTGGTTAATGTGATGTATAATGTAACATCCCGAACGCGGAAGAGGACATGAGTGATTGCTGATGTGAAAGGATACGGACAAGGAGCGGCTACTGACAGGCTTTCAGCGTGGGGTTACATGCATGGATGAATCGAATCGACACCCAAAAGAGAGATTCAAAAAACTGTACATATGTGAGACTGCACAATTTGGAATAGCTTATAAGAATTAATTGGTACTACCAATACAAACAAGATGCATCTACTTTTCGGTAGCCCTGAACGGAAGAACTTCATAGTTAAGCGTGCTTGACTTGGAGCAATTATGAGATGGGTGACCTCCTGAGAAGTTTTCTCAGGAAGTATGCGAGTGAGGAAAAAGCACACTGAAAAGTCTCGTGTTAGTATGTGGGGATAGTCATTGATTTTTGAAGCGGTCGGACCTTACAAGGGGTATCAGAGCAGGCCTCTCTTCCAGTACGGTGTGGTTCGAAGACGAACCAGGCGGAAGCTGGTGGGCATGTAACATCCCGAGCGCTGACGAGGGCGGGGAGTGTAACAGCCCGTGTTAACCCGGTTTGTTAACATACTATCGTATTAAGTCACACTTAATTAAAATGCGGAATAATTTTTTCTTTAATTCAATTATGACGTCATTAACCTTAGCCAAGTTGATTACTTAATCAATTTCATAAAATAATGTCTGTATATAAATTGCAAAACAACTAACTAAAATACCTCATATATAAATATAAAGTGAGTATCTAAGTCACAGGACTACAACATATAGCCTGGATCAAAATCCTGATACATTAATACAACTTTAACTTAAACAGGACGTACTCAAGTCTATCTGGCATGGACAAACCCCATGCTCACCAAATAAGGCAACAATGCCCAACATCAGTCTCAACAGACAATAACATAATAATAACAGAAAACATAAACAGCAGTCAATATCCAGTCATGTCAGCATATACAACAATATCTAACTCAGCCCTGGCCTCTTGCCACTAGGGGTGTGCATGACAACCTTCTCAGAATGAGTTTTTTTCAATTTTTGTTCCTGAGAATAAAAATGGATGAGAAACTCGTTTGTTAAAATCGGTTTATTTTTTTGTTCCCCAGATGAACCGGTTTAATTTTTGTGCTGGGAAACAAAAAAAAGAATCAAAAACTTTCTGCTTTTCTCATTCTGGCACAAAAATAGAATCAGTTTTCCCCCTCTCTCTCTCTCCCTCCCCTCACACAACAACACCAAACCATCACAAGCCTTCAACATATCACCATACCACCACCCTCCTTCACCGCGGAATTGTCTCCTTCCGTCTCTCTTTCGCTTTTTTGTGTAGATGCCATTAAAGAATAAACATTACTTAACAAATCAGTTTAAATGCCAAGGCGAAAAAATAACAAATTTTTGGGGGTAACAACAGAGTGCATATGTAATTCGAGAAAAAAAATGAATGGACCTAATCTTAAATAAAGGAGATCTCTGAGAAGTAGTAGCTAATGGATTTAGGGAAAATTATCGAGATCCACAATAATCAAATCAGAAGAAGTGAAAAATGAGTTAGGGCAAGTTAAATTATGAATAAAAAAGAAAGCTACTTTCATGAATTGAATACATCTCAATCAGTAAACAGAAATGTAGACGAGGCAATGACGACAAAGATAACGGCGAGTTCAAATTTCTGCAAAACTCAGAACTTTCTTCGTTAATTTCACTTTCCAACACGAAATGCCCCAAAATGTTTTTCGGATTCTCGGAATAAAAATAAATTGTGTCATCAAACGTAATTCTAATTCTCAGAATAAAAATAAAATATGTTAACAAACGTAATTCTGATTCTCAGAATTGTTCCAAGGCACAGAAATAGAAAAGAATCATTTCTTTTTAGAAACAGTGCCAGGAATCAGAATAATTGTCATGCGCAGCCTAGGAGTCTCAACCCCTGGGTTCCCTGACCCTGAAATAAGCGTCCCCAAACGTGGGATGAGATCTCTAACAAGAAATCTCAGTAAGACAAGGGGTCCTCAAGGATCTTCCACCCCAAGCTCACTTACATGTGCAATATAAGTTCTAAAAGCAGTAATTTCCAGTATAAGTTCCAAAAGTATGCAGTGTAACAGATATCCAATTCCATATGAGTTAATCACTATTTTACTGGCCAGAGAAATGTAGGAATACGTCTATTACCCATATAGTAAGTACAAGGAACACCACTTGCACCTCACCCACAGCCTCACCTTATTGTATGTACTACATACTCAGGCTTACCGTATAGGTGGACTCACATGCATATCATAACAGCACAATGCATATAACAGCTCAACAGCATTTCCAAAACATCAAAAGCATGTAACACAGCATGCATAAACCACATCCCCATGGGACATGGTAGAACCACAACATGGCTAAATCGAGGAAACGAAAGCTTACCTTGCAAGCAATCAATCCAAGCCAAGAGTCCAACCACTCTCACAGTCCAAACACAGCAGTATCTCAATCTGTTATGGACCAATAATATATCATTAAATATGCACCATAAGCATACAACTTAAAGACCACGCCTTTTCATTGTGTTTTACGTCTTAAGGCTTCCAACAAATTGAAGTTGAATACAATGACACAACGATATACTTTTATGATTTGCATTAATTTTTTTACGAGACAGACAAATCAATTTTTTTCTCTCTCGTTCGCACAAGTAATACACTAATATATAGGGCTTATCATTTCTCAAGCTGCCGGAGATAACTTTATCTCTGGCTACTAAATCATAACCATACAAAGATAGATCAATGGTGATAAAGGAAGAGAGGGAAAAAGGGAATCATAACAATTCAAAGATGAATCGATAAATATAAGGAAATAAATAATCAAAACGACGTAGTTTTGGGGTGGTCGGAGATAAAGTTATCTCCGGCAGCTTGAGAAATATTTTTCCCATATATATATATATATGGGGTAAACATTTATACAGTAACTTCAGATAAGCTTATATACAGCTGTCATTTTTAACTATGTTCTCCCGGGAGAACATAGTTATAACGTTAAAGTTGCTCTTTTTTCTCTCTCCTCAGTTACTTTTCAGAACTTTTTTGCTGACGTGGAGAGAGAGAAAAGAGCAACTTTAATTTTATAACTATGTTTTACCGGGAGAAATAGTTAAAAATGACAGTTGTAGATAAGCTTATTTAAAGTTACTGCAGAAATACTTATATATATATATATATATATATATATATATATATATATATATAGGGAAATATTACTCTCATTTTACATGAGGTAATTATCTCACATTGAAAATCCCACCCACTTTTTTTCTTTTTTATCCTTTAACGGTAGATTCCACATAATTCCTCTCTATAATATGAGAGAGCTACTCTCATGTTAAATGAGAGTAGCATTCCCCATATATATTGGAAAATAGTAACACTGTTTTCTTTTAAAGATTAATCAACAACGATGATGCACTATTTTTATATAGGAGAGGTTATACTTACTACCTATTTTTCTTACTACTTATTACTACTAAATCTTAACTGTTGATTTCCGTCAATCTAACCGTTATAATTTATTGCAAATTTTAAATTAATTAATAAATATGATCCCATAAATTACAACCATTAAATTGATGAAAATCAACGGTTAAAATTTAGTAGTAATAAACTGTAAGAAAATTAGGTTTTTCCCCTTCATATTATATTTGAACTTATTCATGTGTTGCAAGTTGCAATTGCTGTTGAATATACATTATGCATGTTTTCTGTATTCAGCTTTTCAATGCCACATCGAGTTTCATGTAATGTAGCTAATAACATGAACTCGTGGACAAGCATTGCAAAGCACCCAACCATTTCACTGCTAAAATCATGCACCACACGCAGAGAGCTCAAGCAAATACATGCCCAGTTGCTCGTTAATGGGATTCTCAACAACCCTCATTTCCATGGCCAATTCGTTGCCACTCTAGCCCTTCAAAACCCAACCAATCTTGACTATGCCAACCATGTCCTTCACCACCAATGTGACAACCCCAACCTCTTTACCCTCAACTCCTTCATCAGGGCCTACTCCAAAAGCTCCACCCCCGACAAAAGCTTCCATTTTTACTCCAAGATTCTCCATTCTTCCAACAATCTCTCCCCTGATAACTACACATTCAACTTCCTCGTTCGCACGTGTGCGCAGCTTCACGTGCACGAGACTGGTTTCTCTGTTCATGGTGCTCTCATAAAGTACGGGTTTGACCATGACCCACATGTGCAAACCGGGTTGATTTTCATGTATGCTGAATTGGGTTGTCTTAGTTCATGCCATGTAGTGTTTGAAGGGATTGATGAGCCAGATTTGGTTTGCCAAACTGCTATGTTGCATGCTTGTGCCAAATGTGGTGACATCGACTTTGCAAGGAAGATGTTCGACGTAATGCCTCAAAGAGATCCTATTGCATGGAATGCAATGATTTCAGGGTATGCACAATGCGGAAGGTCAAGGGAGGCTTTGAATTTGTTCCATTTGATGCAAATAGAGGGTGTCAAACTTAATGAGGTGTCCATGGTTTTGGTCTTATCTGCGTGTACTCACTTGGGGGCATTGGATCAGGGAAGATGGGCTCATGGATATGTGGAGAGGAACAAGCTCAGAATGACGGTAACGCTGGGAACTGCACTTATTGACATGTATGCAAAATGTGGGAACATTGATAAGGCCATGGAAGTTTTTTGGGGAATGAAGGAAAAGAATGTTTACACTTGGAGTAGTGCCATTGGTGGATTGGCCATGAATGGTCTTGGTGAGAAGAGTCTAGATCTTTTTTCCTCTATGAAACAAGATGGATTTCAGCCAAACGAAGTAACCTTCATTTCTGTCTTAAGAGGGTGCAGTGTAGTTGGACTGGTGGAGGAAGGTCGAAAGCATTTTGACTCAATGAGGAATTTGTATGGGATTGGCCCTCAACTTGAGCATTATGGCTTAATGGTTGATTTGTATGGTCGAGCAGGGCGTCTTGAAGAAGCTTTAAACTTCATTAATAGCATGCCTATGAAACCTCATGCTGGTGCATGGAGCGCTTTGCTTCATGCTTGTAGAATGTATAAAAACAAGGAAATGGGTGAGCTTGCACAAAGAAAGATAGTGGAACTAGATGCCAATAATGATGGTGCTTATGTCCTTTTATCGAACATATATGCTGATTATAAGAATTGGGAAAAAGTTAGTAGTTTGCGGCAGACCATGAAGGCTAAAGGTGTGAAGAAGCTCCCTGGTTGTAGTGTCATAGAAGTTGATGGTGAAGTTCATGAGTTCATTATTGGGGACAAGTCTCACCCAAGATTTGATGAGATTGAATTAAAGCTAGAAGAGATCTCTAGGCGTCTTAGATTAGCAGGTTATGTAGCTAACACTAACCCTGTGCTTTTTGATATTGAAGAAGAGGAGAAGGAGGATACTTTGGGTAAACATAGTGAGAAGGTAGCCATTGCTTTTGGGTTAATTAGTTTGAAAGGTGTTGTTCCCATTAGGGTTGTTATGAACCTGAGGATTTGCTGGGATTGCCATGATGTAGCAAAAATGATATCCAAAATTTTTAACAGAGAAATTATAGTCAGAGACAGAAACAGGTTTCATCATTTTAAGGATGGTGAATGCTCTTGTAAGGGTTATTGGTAAATCAGTCAATATCAACTATGATTTTTTTAAATATCCTACATTTTTTTTTTAAAATATTGGTAGAAGAATTTATAAGTCCATTTATTATCTTTCATTATCTGATGTTATAATTGATTGATTAATTTTTATGCCTAGATCATACACGTTAATTGACTTGATTCATATGGTGAAAGAGTTTATTAATATCGTGGGCTTATAGCTTAGGAGTAATAAAAAAGGAACTACTTAGCTTTTCCCCATTGATAATGTAAGAAAATCTTGCTAATCAATGACGTGCAGTACTGTTTATTCTTATAGATGTAAGTTATATATAGCTTATGCATTACTCATGTACAAAAAAATTAGTTAATATTTATGTGCAAAAATATTAGGTGTCAAACTTAGGTTAAAATTTATGGGGTAAAATACCAACCCCCCCTCATGCGTCACCAACGTAATAATGAATTGGTTTTGATGCGGCATAGATTTTGCCCAAATCTAATAATAACTGGCTCCCAACAATGAGTTTTAACGAAATCAGACTTAAAATATAGTTTTTAATAAAAATCGAGATACTGTTCTGATGGGGCATTAGGTTGGGCCTAAGCCCCAAAGCAAATAAGTCAAGAATGTCATGACAATAAACTATGTCATTTTTAAGAGCTCTGTTTAAATATATGGAAAAATATTTTCTCATGTCGCATGAGAATTCAATTCTCTGATCTTTTGATTTACGTGTAAAATTTTTCTCTTTTTTTTCATTTTTTAATAAATGTGGACCCCACCACTAGTTTAGTCACAACATAAGAATTCAATTCTCATGCAACATAAGAAAATCAAACCACTTAATATATATGGGTAAATAGTTTGGACATGCTGTCCCAAAAGAAACAATAAATTTGAAATGTAATCAGGAATGGCAAAAAAAAAAAAAAAAAGCCCATTCACTATTCTTCCTTAAATTATTGATTTTCATCTGCATGAAGTTGTGCATTGCAATATATTTTAGTTGTCAAATAAAAATAATGCTTTTGAGAGCAATCACACGTAATTTGCTAAAGGTAAGTGGTTGTATAAAAATAATATTAGTATAAACATTTTTCTATCATCAAATATTACATTTATCAATATTTGAATACATCTTGCATACGAGTGGGAATTTAGTGCTCCCGGACCACTTTTCATTTAGTGGGACGGAAGAGAGAGAAAGAAAGAAAAAGTTGGAGAGAGGAAAAAGAAAAAAAAAGAAAATTAAAAATTTAATACAAGTGTCGTATTCTGATTGAAAGGAGCATAAAGGCCCGGATTACATTAGATTTTTTGCTTGCATACATGGGCTGTCGTGTTTCAAAAGAGTTTTTGTGTGAGATAACATATGATGGAATCCACCACATGTAAGAAGAAAAAAAGTGCGACTTTGATGGATATAAAAGAGAGAAAAGAACTCTCTTGCCGCGTACAAACATTGAAATGATGGTATCCCAAATCCACATTTAATAAAGGGTTTTATAAGAGTTATATTGTAGGAAAAGTGATTCTGTTATGTTATAGAAATTCGTTTTGCGTGTCAGATTTTTTTTTTTGCTGCGGGCCCCACAAAATGTTGTATGTGTAGGAAATTTTTTGTGATCCTGTTAAATGATAATGATAAACCCTTTAAAAAAATAGAAAACATGGATGAATCTAACTGAAATTTATGGATTGTTCCTATTTTGTGGAGAGTAGTGACCAGAGGAGAAAGGGAGCAGGGGATAAATATACTGATAAGCAAGGCTGCTAAAGATATTATTAGATTCCGGTCTTCAAAGATGCCATTTTCTTGGTTTACCACAGAGTAAGAATTGTGTGTGGTAGTTGCAATTTTTGGGTTATGGACACGTTAAGTACTTGTGTTTTCACTGACACATTTGCTTGCATTTGTATTGGTTAAACTTTATAAGCCGCATACTGAGAATATATGATATATTCCTTAATTGGGATTTGTATCTGTCTATTTATCTTTACAGCATTAGTGTGTCTGTGTTCCCTCTTTACTAGGTACTTAGTGTTCATGTGACTCGTGAGTGAGTGGGATAAGGGTAAGGTAAACTCTGTGGTCCGTGCAGTGTGATGCTATACATGACTTGAGAAAGGAAGAAAATAGGACACAGAAAACAGAGGAAAAACCACACATTAGTACTTGGTTTAATAGTTAATTTTCTTTATGGGTTTCAATTTTCTCATGTAATAAGAGAATATTTTCTCATGCTATAGACACATCTTGTTTGGGGGTCACATCTATTAAAAAAATATAAAATCAAAAGAAAATATTGCACGAAAATCGAAGGATTACTGATAGGAGAAAATATCTCTCCTATAACATGAGAAAATATTTTCCCTTTCTTTATTTAGCATCTAGTTTTCTATACATTACTATTTGAATGTTTTCTTTTTTATTTTTCTATAATGTGCAAGGGCATTGTGACCCGAATGGCACGACACTATGGTGATTAATTATGGGATTTAGTGTGTGTCATTCAAAAGGACACAAGTTGTAGTCTTTTAGTGACTTACACAACCGGTCATACTCTGTGTAATTCTAAAAAATTAATTTTTTTTTACTTTACATGCCAGCGATGTGACTGAGGAGAAAAAAAAAAGTAACTTTTTATATTTACATAAAATATGACCGTTCATATTTTGTGTAAATCATCTAAAAGAACACAAACGCAAACAAAACATAAGAACACAAACGCAAGCAAAACATTACAACCGAACATTATAATAATATCCATTAATATAGATTTTGAGAGAGTCTCATCTCAAAAGCTAACTTATTAAGTATGAGAGACTAGAGTTAAAATAAACTGCGTACCAGAATTTTATGTTTCCAATATGAAGCTTCATGTCTCATACCTTAAAACTGTATTATAACATTTTCCCGTTATTACTCTATCTAATTGGAAGATTTTCATGTTTCTATTAATTCGTTTTTCAATTATATTGATATCATAGGAGTACACGCAATGTAATGCAGTCATTTTTACTGTCAAAGATATCATTAATTGTGAAATAGACACATTGTTGTGTAGGGTTCCAATATATATCTCTTATATCATTTTAAGTCAATGCTAAAGATAATTGAAGAAAGACACGTCGAGGCAAAGAGAAGAGAAAGGACAAATAGATAAAAACAAAATCGTGTTCAATGTGGATGCAATGTACACAAAAACTGTAAATTCATTGAAAACGAAAAAGAAAACAAAACCATGTCTAACGCGGATGCAAGGTACATAGAATTTAGAAACTCTAAATTCATCGAAAACAAAGAGTCTTCATCCATTACTCAACTACCTAACTAATTCGGTATTATATGTAGCTTAGTAAGAATTCATAATTTGCTGGACTTTGTTTCAAATGTTACGTCCTGCAAGTTTTTTTCATTGATTTCATTATCTCTTTTCTTTATCAAGCAAGGGTCGTACGTGCATTTAATTAAATTTGGTAGGTATGCTTGTATCTTTATACATACAATTTAATTGGAGGAACATTAAATAATCCAAAAGTTAAGGCTCTCCTTCATTTCTGTTTTGGAAAACAATTATGTAGTTTTCAGAACTAAAAAATTAAAAAACTCGTTTGTTAAGACCTGTTTTGTAAAAAAAAAATTTGAAAATTATAACTATTTTTTAAAAAAAAAATCAAATTTAGAGAACATGTATCAGTTGTTTTTGTTTTTGTTTTTAACTTTCTAAAAGAAAAAAATATAAAAAATAACTATTTTCATAACTATTTTACAAACCAAAACACAATTAAACAGGCCCTAAACTTGCTTGATATTCTATGTATAATAAGTTGATTTTTATTGTCATACAACCCAAAGAATATTATATGTATAATAAGTTGATTTTCATAGAAGTTAAAGGAAATTTTCAAATGTGACTACATATTAACCTATTGTAGTCTTACCTACCGAGTTGTATGAATTCTACTTCTTTCATCCCCTCTCACAAAGATTCTTTGACTCTACCATTAACGTAAGTTTAGAATATCATATTCCTGTTTAGCATAGGCTTAATAGCTTTCCAATAATTTGACATTAATTAGAAGGATGTTGTACTTGTCTATGAAAATATCTATCGTGTTTCATCAATCCCCTTCATGTTAGTTTATATCAAATTCTGATTGGTTGAGTAAAGCACCCAGATAAATTGAAAAAAAAGTTGCTTGATATAAATATATAATTGGACCAAAAACTTGACCAAATATTTTCAAGTAAAGCGTGGGTGTGAGTTCTTTGAATTATATGCATTTCGGTCTTTTTCAGCTTTCGAAGATAACATTTAGGAAATTACTAAAGCATCAAGGAGTAAAAAGCAAGTAATTGTTTCATTGACAATTTATGAAAGCCAAAAGGAGCATCTCAGTTCCGTTACAAAGGGAAACTCCTCTATTATTAACTATCTATAATCAAAGACATTGCTGATGAACTTGCTCTCATCGGTCAGCCAATAGATTATCTTGATTGTTGATCACGTTATTAATTTCCTCAATGGTCTAGCGTCAGGTTTTAAGAATTTAATTTATTGCTTTGGTCCAAGCCTAGGGCTTTCTATTGGAGCATTGAGCAAATCAACTTAATCACTACAATTTGTACAATTATTTTTAAATTATTTTGCATCTAATATGTTTGAGATGGAAGAAAAGGTGGGATGGATGATGACCTTAATGATCTATTTGCGATTCTGGATTAGATTGGATGGATAATGATTGATGATCTCTGTTGAGGAATCTAAGAGTGAATGGGTGAAGTTCCATATTGGTTAAGAACGAACTGGGTGAGCACCATATAAGTGGAAGGATCCATGTGTAACACGTGTATTATTTTGGTATGTTATCATTATATATGATATTAAGAGCAGTTTCAATCACAACAGTTCAATTAAAAATACGGCTAAACTTTTTCTTTTTAAACATTGCGCGTTCCATTTAAAATGGTTATTATATTCAAAATAAACTGAAACTGTAATTGTAACACATTGACTTTGTGGAATAATTAAATCTAGCTTAGACATATATATCAAAAAAAAAAATTCTAGCTTAGACGTATCATACTAGTCTTATTGGACATTACTATGAGGTTCTCATAGTCTTACTTCACATTTTCAGCAAATTGTGTAGCTCACTAAAGCGAGCTCCTTAGCGAGCAATTCGAATCATATCACTGGACTGCTCGCTCAAGCGAGTATTGCAGCGAGCAATTTAATTCCCCAGGCAGTAGCTACTGCCAGGTGCTCTGTTTCCTCCCAGTCTTGCTCGCTGAAGCGAGCACTCTAGCGAACAGTCCCCTGCTTCGAATCAGCTTATGTTTCCATTTTAATTAGCTCGCTGACCTCTTGGCTAAAGTGAGTGCGACAACGAGCAGAGCCTGAACACTTCATGGTTCATTTGACTCCAAAGCTCATTTTCGGCCACTTTGACACCATCTTAGGTACCTGATTTATCATGGAAAGGCAAACCTATAGCCCAATAAACTAGGGTACTCTTACATCCTCAACAATTTACATCAATTCATGACACTTTTTTATCTTAACTTGGTTTATAAGTTATGTATCCTTAACTTAACCTATATGACTCCTTAACAATCACATATATCTCACATACATTGTCAATAAGGTGAAAGTAAGGTACATATGTAATAGACCTCAAAATATGCAAAATAGGCATCCATGCCCTTCCATCATATAAGCATATAGTCTATGAGTACATAATGTCCAAATGTATCAATACATAACATCAATATCTCAAATATACATATTGGAACTTAGCTATACAAAATAAATATGATCAAAGTCCTTTGCTTACTTTATCCTCATCATTGTCTTTGCGAGGGGTTTAAAGTCTTAATTCCGGGACCCGCACCAAATCGAACTAGTCGTGAAACGATGAACCGATTGGAATATCTCAAAAAAAAAGTCATTTACTCCATCCAACAACATGAAGATACCAAAGGAGAATGATCCCGCACCAAATCGAACTAGTCGTGAAGCGATGAACCGATTGGAATATCTCAAAAAAAAAGTCATTTACTCCATCCAACAACATGAAGATATCAAAGGAGAATGATCATTTACCCGGGCTTGGTGCAATATACACCACTTTGCCATATACCCGTGTAAGAATTCCTCTTACAATGCACAACAAGCATTACATATCATGTATTACATTCAATTCATTGCATAAGGGATAAATCCCAAATTCTGAAAGCTTACCCGTAAAAGCCTTCAACCAATATGCTTCCTTCACCACCAAGGAAATCTCACCAAACAAGCTTTATTCCAAAGCAATACCAAAAGTTTGATGACCAAAACACCTATTCATAAGGTGAACTTTCAATCAATCAAATTGTAACACTTGAATATACATCTATATTCATTACAAGATAGGCAATTCACAACCAATCACAAAAGTCATGAACTTACCTACACTTGAACTAATTCAAGTAACCAAATCAAGCTCCATTAGCTCCTCCAATGCTTGATCAATCAAGTGTCCACTAGTTTCCAACCTAGAAACATACATGAACACTATTATGATCTATACCAAATCAAGCATTTCTTGACACACAAGAATACTCAATACATAGGCATTAATTTTTGAAAATGAGGAAGATTATCCCATTGGTTTTCCAATCGCATTTTCACCGATTAAATCACTTCTTAAGCATTTTCTCCGACATGCACTAAGCTTGAATCATGCTCCAACATACCCTAATCAACCAACATTCACAAAAAACTCTAGAAATTTCAATATCATGAAAGTATGAAAAGAAAAGAGTTTCTTATTTCATCCAATTTTATCAAAACAAACATATGCTCTCTAGGCTCTTCACTTCTGCGAGCTACACCAACGAGCAAATACAACCCTCACTGAACAGCTCGCTTCAGCGAGCACATCAGCGAGGGGTGGCTGATAGAGACTTTTATCATATTTCCCTGCTTTTTCACTTACCAATACTTAACTATTTTAAATGATTATTGCCTTCACAAACCTCACTTACCTTTTATTCGATTTAATTAAGCCCTTCACTTAATTAATTTTCATTGTGCATGATTAAATAATTAATCCAATGCGATTTCACATTTTATAAATTAGGGTTATTATACCATGCACCTAATGCCTTAAGGTTTTTGATTTGATTGTGGTGTCAAGATCCACTTAATATCGTTGCTCACTTAACCCATGGATGGTGGTCTCTCCTCGCCATCCTTTTGCCAAGCCCAACAAGTGGTATCAGAGCCAATAGTGGATTGGCCTGTGGTGAACATAGTATTTAAAGATGTGGGAAGCAGAGGTTTTGATGAGTGTAGCCAAGCTTTGATGGGAGAGCCAATGTTTGATGAGAAGCCAAGCATTGATGAACCCTATGAATACTCGGAAAAGCTTCTCCTTGAGGGGGAAAGATGTGGGCCTAGGATTCACACTCAAATGATAGATGTTGAGGAATCCAAGTGTGAGTGGGTGAAGTCCCATATTTGTTAAGAATGAATTGAGTGAGCATCATATAAGTGGAAGGACCTATGCACTTAACACCTTAAGGTTGGCAGGCCCAACAACCTGGTCTCCTTATGTAGTGCCATATTTTATATCCTTCCTAAGAATATATTGTTTGTGTATATAGAGATGTTGATAGCTCCTTTTATAGTATCATGATTAGTTTGTACCCAAATTAATTAAAGACCTCTATAAATTGTCTCTTAGATATGTCTGAATAATTACAGGAGACGATCCCCATAGATCTTGAGTCTTGAGTATCCTATTAGACCTAAACCCAGGTCCAGTTCAAAATAGGTGTCTTTTGGCTTGGTACATTTTTTTGGAGATATTTCAATCGATTCATCGCTTCACAACTAGCTAATCCGATTCGGGATGGGTCTCGGGATTAAGGTTTTAAACCCTCTCAAAGAGAATACCGGAGAGGATCGAACTAAAATAATTATGTAATAGAAAAAAAATTAAAATTTTAAAAATTGCCGTGTACTTAAGAGTAATAGTAGAATAACTTTTATATTATATGTAGATTATGGGGAGGGCTCCTTCCTAGATTGTTAGTGATAGAATTAATACATCCTAATATCCAATAAATAGAAGGAAGAAAATAATAAAGAGGACTCCTCTATCTCCTCTAGACTAAAACCTCTGGATTGGATTTGATTAATACAATTGATTCTTTTGAACTATTGTTTAAAATATATATGAGTAATGTATAGTTTGGGGAGAATGACCCGTTTAGAATTTTTTTTTTGCAAATTACACTATGTACTCCCTAAAGTACAATGTAACCTAATGTGTACTTTCTGGAGTACGTAGTATAGTTTGTAAATAAAAAATTTGTAAATATAATCCTCCACATAATTTGGTCCTCTCTAAAATATGATTTTTTTTTCTGGTCCTTTTTTTTAGTATAATTTTTTTCTACTCCCAGATTATAAATCTTTGCTCCACCTTTGTAACTATGATTGTTAACAACCAAATCTATAAATAAAGCGAAGGGAAGAGGTTTACCAAAGAAAAGAAAAGAAAAAGATAAAAAAAAGCGAAAGGAAGAGCTATTTGTTACATTGCCACTTTGTAAATTGAAAGGAAAAGCATCATCACCAGTACATTTTAATATTTGGGTCTATGCTCAAACAATGAATCTATGGCATGCCAATCAATCATATGTTGGAATCTTTCCCTCCTTTAGATTCTATTGGGAATTGGATGCTCCTACTTTACCCATCACTCTTTTTTTTTTTTTTTCTTTTACCAGTTACTTTAAGAAAAAAAGGAAAAAACAACCTAAGGATCTGCTTCTTGCTCTAATTTTGTATAATCATTTTGGTTGAGTAACTAAGCAAATCTCAGAAGTAGAAATTAATTGATATCTTATTAAAAAAAATCTTTAAGTTTAAGAGATTTTTACATAAAATAAACTTTGATAATTAATTAGCTATGATATTGGCAACAATAGGAACAAAGTTACAACTTTTCCTGAGGTTAGGAATATATATTTCAAAATAGAAAATACATATAAACAATTCTTATACAGGATTTGTGATTCTTTGCATTGAAACAGATAATAATGTTATTTTTATGTTATTTTTATTATAGCATAATTATTTAAGTAATAAAACAGGAAAAGGAACATTTAATATATTTTAGTTTTTTTCTCAAACGAAAAGACTTAAGGACTAATATGAAATATATATATATATATATATATATATATATATATATATATATATATATATAGGATCCTTTGACGACTCATTTGAAAGGCGTTAGATCAAAAAAGATCAACGGCTTTGATTTGTAAGCATGTGACATCATTGATCTTTTTTGATCTAACGGTTCTCAGATGAGATGTTAAATTTAAAATTAGACACCGATGTCAAAGAATCGTACCTCATATATATATATATATATATATATATATATATATATATATATATATGGGAAAATATTTTCTCCTTTTAAAGGAGAAAATTTTTCTCCTACCAAAGACTCATAGCATAAGTGGGTCTTTTAATTTTTTCTCTCTCCACTATTTTGTAGGCCCCACTTATGTTATGTGTCTTTGGTAGGAGAAAATATTTTCTCATACAACAATTTTCAAAGAAGATTATGCGAATTTATAGTATGTACATATGTAACTCGATCGGTTAACATACATGAATAATTTTTCGACAAAGAACAAAAAGCTAATTGATTTAATTAATGGGAAAAGTGTTTGTCTTTTTAAATGACACAATTTATGTTATTTCACTCTCACAAAGATATGGTATCCACACCTTTATATTTTTTTGTCCATTCTCTCTCCTCTTTTATCTATCTCTTTCTCTCACTTAAAATGACACAATTTTAAATTCTTTAAAATGATACACATTTTTTCCTTAATTAATATATTAAATATATTTTTTATGATGATAATGCAATGAAATTTTTTGGTAATTACACTTTTCTATAGACACTTTTTTTTTTGGTGAAATTCTATAGACACTTTTAGTTATACTTTAGTTGGTTTAGCTCTATTTTTTTTATATTATATGCTTTAAATATGGGGTTTGATTTTCTCATGTTGCATGAGAATTCAATTCTCATATTATGACTCAACTAGTGATGGGTCCCACATTTATTAAAAAAGAAAAAAAGTAAAGAAAAGTTTTGCACGCAAATCGAAAGTCATGAGAGTTGAATTCTCATGCAACATGAGAAAATATTTTCCCTTTAAATATATGCTTTATCTTCAATTAAGTGAGCCTCGAACATATCTTCATTCTTAGATGAGTAATACTAAATATTGTGAATAGAATCCCGAGAGTGTATAGAAAGAGAAAAGGGTGTAATTAATAATGAATTTCATCTGTATAATTGATTATCAAACTCTTATAAGTACTGTTTTATTAATTGTTAAAAAAATTGAAGGAAAAAAATATTTCATTATAGTAAAGTCTTACATGTAGCAATACGATTTTATAGCAGTATATATATAGAATGAGGTAGGATCTTTTGCCACCAGTGTCAAATTTCAAATTTGGCACTTTATCTAATAGCTGTTAGATAAAAAAAAAAAAAATTAATGGTGTCACGTGCTTGCAAATCAGAGTCGTTAATTTTTTTTGATCTAACGGCTCTTAGATGATGTGTCAAATTTGAAATTTGATACTATGTCAAAGAATCCTACCTCATGTAAAATTCTACACGAATTGAATTTAATCCTGATATATAATTTGTCTCCATCCTTGCAAACTGAATCAATCCCCATCGACTCCCTAGGGTTATATATTTGTAACTCTTATCAAAGGGTAAGTATAATAAAATTAATTATACATTTGTAACTCTTATCAAAGGCTAAGTAATAAAATTAATTATACATCTGTAACACACTGCGTAAAAAAAATTCATGATAAATGATATCATGTTTTTAAAATTATTCTCTAGACATGTGCTTAATTTTATCTCATAGCTTACCAAATTGTTTACATCATAATTTATTGGATGATTAGAATAATTAACAGTAAATTTAAAAACGATTGATATCATGTATATACACACACAAATTGAAGAACAATTTAAAATTAAAATCGATTAATTGTATAGCAGGCAATAGCAAGCTAGATGTTATATTAATTATAAAATTAACACACTTATTTCTTTAGTATTTCCTTTGATCACGTATTACACTCTAGGTTATATGTGTTTGAAATAATTTTTTAAAAGCAATGACCGACAAATCACACGAAGGGTTTCTGAAACGAAACACGCATCATCACTTTCACTTGATAAAGCAATGCTATTTTATTCTATTTTTTGGTTTTAATCATATGATTCGCGGCACTCTAATTATAATCTTCGTAATGTGTTTTGTACATTAAGAATTTATTTCCAAATAGCACCCCCTCAATTTTTAATAACACATAAGCCAATTGGTCTCAATATCTGATTTGAGGGGCAATTAATTTACTCATATTTAATTTCAGATATGTTTCAAAAAAAATATTTAAAATATTTTATTTTTATGAATTAAATAATATAAAACAGGAAAAATCATTAATTTCACTGAAAAATCACGGTGCAATTATCTATTACCAATCAGTTACTGATTTTACATGGACCTTATGATTATATTACTAAAAGAACAAAAATTAAGAAATGGAAAAATAATAATTGTAAAAATTTTATTTTAAAAGGAATAAAATGTTTATCCTAATTCCTAACACAGGAGATAAAGTTATTTTCGGCAATTCCAAAATTACATCGTTTTAGAGATTAATACAATTCAAAATGATATTTAAAAAAAAAAAAATTTTCTATGTTATATGAATTTTTCCAAAATATCATTCATTAACGGGGAAATGATTTGTCATTTTTAAAGGAAGTAACTTATGTCTTTTTAGCAATTTATAATTATGTACTAAGGGTTATATATATAGTTATAGGGTTTGTGTTTTCTAAAGTTACTTTAGATAACTTTATCTAATATTTATCGAAACGACATCGTTTTGAGACAGAAATAATGATTGTTTATAATTTTAATTTATTTTAGAGTTATAATCATTCTAATTTTTTAATTTTTCAACTCCAAAACGACATCATTTTGATGAACATTAAATAAAGTTATCTAAAGTAATATTAGATACTTTTTTCCCATAGTCGTAATATTAAAGTTGTATTTTTTTCTCTCTATTCAGACACTGTTTGCTGATATGAAAAAAGTACAACTTTAATATTATAACTATGTACTATCCTTAGTACATAATTATAAATTGGCTAAAAGGACATAAATTAGACAAACTTTTAACCCTTCATTAAATCTATCATCTCTCGGTGGAAAGTATAAACCCATAAAAAAAAGTTTAATATTTCTGATATTGTAAAAGATAACATTTTATCTCTTACACATAAATTAAAAAATGGGATCCGTATTGGCCCCACATACGCTCCATATAGTTTTATATGTATATAGGAAATAAATTTATCTCATATAATATGAAAAATATTAATAAAAAAACATAAATGTTGTTTTTTAAAAGCAAAAGCGTGTGAAAAAGAAGATTAAAGTCAATTTAATAATGGCGCAGTGTGCGTAGACCAATTTGGCCAAGTTGGACCTTTCTTCCCCTCTCCCCCACACTCTTTAAATCTCCCACCAGTTATCACATTATTTCACCCCTAACTCTCGCTCACATATCCAAACTCAAAAAGTAGAGGAGAGAGAGATAGAGAGAGGCATGGTGAGTTATATCCTAACTCTCTCTTGTTATTTTCCTTTATTATGAAAATATATTGTGGTGCTTTAATTCATATATAATTTAATTTACACTTTATAACCAATCCTGCAGGAATTAGAACAACACCAGGTGGTTAGATGGGAAGGTTATGTGGATTGGAGGAACATGCCTGCTCTCAGAGGCCGTCATGGTGGCATGCTTGCAGCTTCCTTCGTTCTTGGTCTCTCCCATTTTTTCTCTCTCTAATTTCTTTATCAGTGACACATTAATTCTGTTAAGTTTTTGGGTTGAATTGATTCTTTACATGATATCAGAGTCTCAGCATATCGAATTTGATCCTCCACTTTCCTTTAAGTGGGAGGTAAGTGGGCCTGTGCATTATCCACCTTTCAAACTCATGGCTCTCATGTGAGGGGACATGTTGAAATATATAAAACCAGCTTAAACTTTTGGGTTGAATTAATTCTTTACAAATTCATTTCATCATATTATGGCCTATTGCTAGTGGTTGTTTAATTACTTTTATAAGTATTTGATGAACTTTATGATACATATATAAATCATATTAATTTGGCAATTTTTGGTGTTTGTGCTGCAGTTGTGGAGATATTGGAGAATTTGGCATATCTGGCCAATGCAAGCAACTTGGTGTTGTATCTAAGACAGTACATGCACTTGTCCCCTTCCAAATCGGCCATTAATGTAACCAATTTCATGGGAACTTCCTTCCTCCTTGCCCTCCTTGGTGGTTTCTTATCTGATGCCTTTTTCACCACTTATCACATCTACCTCATAAGCGCAGTTATTGAGTTCCTGGTATGCACTTGTTATTGTTAACTTAATCATACTACTAGAAAAAACTTGTATAGTGAGGGGAATTTGCGAGAAAATTTCTGACAAAAAATATGAGCGAGGATGAAATTAGTGACGGAATTTCCATAGCAATTCCCTCGCTATACAGATTTTATTGATTCCCTTCTCATTGGTATTGTTATTCTATGATTAATAATTAAGAAAGGTGTTTGTGTGTGTGTGTTTAAGAGAGAGTGGGGAGAGGCTTTAATTTTGTTTAATATTGGGTTTCTTAAAGGACAAGTATCTATGAAAACCATGATGTCTTTCTTAACTAGAATAAGAGTCAATTGCAAGTTGCAAGGTGGCGTTACATCAATTGGTTCAACCAAATCCCTCTAATTGAAAATACGACAATGATATTGAAAAATAAATATAAACTATCCTATCCATCCCTTTGATTCTCTTTTCTTTTCGCTGCATTCTTTCCCCCACTTGGTCTTTAGAAACCCTCATGAATTGCATGACGAACGCCAATTAAGATACCAGTCAAAGTCAAGAATCATTTTTTGTTTTTTTTTGGGAACCAAATGGGAAAGGAAAAGTGAAAAAAGAAAAGAAAAGAAAAGCATATAAGTAGCTTTGCTTTATATCTTCTAACTGTAGCATAATGTTTAACATTGAACACCACAAATGTGTACGGAAACTATTACTAGTGGTGCCTAAAGAAAGACAAACAGTGGCAGAGAGAACAAAAAAAAAAGTGGCGTGTTAGACAAAAGAGTAGATGAGACAAAAAAAACAATAATGTTGATGGCCGAGTTTTTTATTTTTTTAATATTTTTCTTCTGTTATATATTTATTCTTGTTATATTGAGAAATGAATTTAAAAGATAGAGGGACCCATCTATTTATATTTAATTTTCTCATGTTTCCAAAAAAAAAAAATATTTAATTTTCTCGAGAGTGCCGACGATAACAGCATTTTCGATAATATAATCGTACTGAGTATTTCAAAATTGAAATTATAGATTATGTATTTGGTAAGAATATATAATTATAATATTAAAATTATTTGTTTTTCTCTTCAAAAGAAATATATCAGCTGATATATTATATTACATGTAATAGTAGTATATTAGATATTGTCGCTGACGACCCCTATATTTTTGTGCCAATGCCATGGTGGACTCTGAGAAACTTCGGTCTTGTTTGAATACTGTTTTTTAAAATAATTTTTTACTTTTAAGAAAAATAAAAATTCATTTACAAAGCATATTTTGTTAAAAAAAATTAAAAAATTATATATTATTTTTAAAATCAAATTTAGAGAATATATCTGAGTTATTTATAAACTGTGTTTTGACTTTTAATTTTTAAAATACAAAAAACACCTACCTTTTGTTGATCAATTTGAACTTGGAAAGCCTATACAGTAACCCAAGCCAAGATGCCACTTTCTCAAGAATCTCAACAATTATTTTTCTCTTATTGGTATTATTATTTAATAATCTATAAATAATCACATTACTTTTTCTTTTTCAAAAATTTATCTATAATTTAACAGGAATTATGCTCATCTGCAAAATTATACTCATTTAAATTTGATATATGAAGGGAAAATAACACGTACATTAATAATAAATTTGTGAAACGAAAGTAGTTGAAAGCTGCTTGATACCAAAAATAAATTACACTCAAACAACTATGTATATGATCTCGAATCTTTTTTGTGACAAATTATTTAAATGGATATTATTCTTAGTAATTTATTATATAGTTTATCATTGGTATACGGTATACCAGATGTCAAGGCTTCGAGCACCCCTAGTTTTTGTAAACCTAGTTTTTGTAAAGGAGTTTCATGAAACCAGGTGCTGGGATGCCTGTTTTGATAGTACATTTATTGTAAGAAGCTGCCCTATTATGTTGACACCACGCTGGGACTGTTGGTGTGAGATAGATATACCTTACTTAAAATAAGTTGATAGGGAAATATAAGTTGTTGTTTGTACCATGCATGGCCAATATTATACTGAGGTGGGGATCAACACATGGCTAAGGCCCACTTTCGTGGACACATTTCTATCCATAGAACTTTACCTTCCTTCTATTTATTTGATCACATTTTAGAATGGTACTACACACATTATACTCTTAAGGGCCTTGGTAGAGGACAAATTCTTATTTATTTGGGAATCATAATTTTTTAAAATATGATGGAAACATTCAATTTACGATAATATCCAAAAATAAAAAATTTAGAAATATTCAATTTTCCGGGAATCCTAAAAAAAAACCTTAGGTTTATCTTTTTTTCAAAGAAAAACAATAAATGTTGGGAATAGGTTTAGTTTTTTTTCAAATAAAAAACAATAAGTTATCAAAGTATAAGTAATCGGTGTATCTGATTGTATTATGAATTCTTTTGTAAAACCATCTTATAAAATAGTTATAGAAATAATTATTTTTTGTATTTTTTTCAAAAGTTAATAGCCAAAACATAAAATAAAAATAACTCAAATATTTTTAAAATTTAGTTTTAAAAACAGAAAAATAGTTATAATTTTTAAAAATATTTTTTTACAAAACAAGTTTTATCAAAATGATTTCCTTTTTTTTAATCAGGGTAAAGGACAACGGAGATAAGTTATTTTCGGTGAGTCAAAACAACGTCGTTTTGGAGAAAGAAATCAATGTGTTTTTGTAATTTTAATATATTGCAAGATTATGTTAGTCTTTATCATTATAATTTTTTAATTTTATAACCCTAAATAATATCGTTTGGAGGAAAATACTTTTTCCTTTTTAGAAATAGTATTCAAATTGGGCCTAAATTTTACAAAATGGACTTATGCCGGACTATATAATAGAATGATTTATAATTCTAGAGGTTAAGATTTTAGATTCACATATCATATTGAAATGTGGGCCAAAATTTTACAAGAGAATTGAAATCTTATGTTTATGATGGACTATATAATAGAATGATTTATAAATCTAGAGTTAAGATTTTAGATTCACATATCATATTGAAATATGAGTAAAAGTTATCTTAATTTTTATCTGGATTCATCTCTCACCTATCTTAACTTAGAACTAATATGTTGTTGATAATCAGCCGGTTATTTAAAAAATTCGATTCAGGTCGATCCATGCATATAGCTGTATGTATACAATTACTTAACTCATTGAGTTATCCACTTAATATTCTTTTGCAATTTTTAATTCTTCTTCAGATTTGGACCTCCACGGCTTAGTACGTGAGAAATTAAAATAACAAACTCATTATTCTGCTTGATTATATTGCACTGGTGTACATGGCTGAGCAATGTGGAACTTGTGCAGGGATTGATTGTACTCACTATACAAGCTCGTGTGGCTTCACTAAAGCCACCAGAATGTGACTCAGCCACCCCATGCCGTGAAGTTAATGGTGGAAAAGCAGCAATGCTGTTTGGTGGACTCTATCTGGTGGCTCTTGGAGTTGGAGGAATTAAGGGGTCATTGCCAGCACATGGTGCTGAGCAATTTGATGAGACTACGGTATCTGGAAGGAAGCAACGGTCAACCTTCTTCAACTACTTTGTCTTTTGCTTATCATGTGGTGCCCTTATTGCAGTTACTTTTGTAGTGTGGGTTGAAGACAACAAAGGGTGGGAATGGGGTTTTGCAATCTCTACCATTAGCATATTTGTGTCTATCCCAGTGTTCTTAGCAGGCTCTGCCACTTATAGGAACAAGATTCCTTATGGAAGTCCACTTACAACCATTTTGAAGGTAATAACTAATGGAGAAGGTTATATTTACAAATTTTTCGTCTATAAACTACACTATGTCTAACCAATAATACACTCTTGAATAGAGTATTACCGGTCAGTGTAATTTGTAAGTTTGTAAAAAAAAAGTTTTTCAATATAACCCTACTCATAACTAATAAGAGAACTTTATGTGCTTGGTTCTAAGATAACTTTCTTTTACCCCAACTTTATGCTCCATATTTAATTATCTTCACCCTTTGACTAAGCAGGTTTTGGTTGCAGCTTCACTTAATAGATGCATCTACAGAAATTCTAACATTGCTGTTGTGAATATGGCTTCAAGCCCTTCTAATCCACACTCAGGTAAAAAAGAAGCAGTGGAAGAAACTGCAATATCAAGCAAGGAAACTGAAGCCCCAACAAGTACACTAAAATGTCTCAATAGTGCAGTTGAAAACAAGCCAATTCATCCATCAATAGAATGCAGTGTAGAGCAAGTAGAAGATGTCAAGATAGTATTGAAAGTTCTACCCATATTTGGTTGCACCATTATGCTAAACTGCTGCCTGGCTCAGCTGTCCACATTCTCTGTTGAACAAGCTGCAACTATGAACACCAAGTTTGGTTCCTTAAAGGTGCCACCAGCATCTTTACCAATTTTTCCAGTGCTCTTTATCATGATCCTAGCACCAATTTATGACCACATCATCATCCCATTTGCAAGGAAAGTAACCAAAACAGAGATGGGGATAACTCATCTACAAAGAATTGGAATTGGACTAGTCCTCTCTATAGTTGCCATGGCAGTGGCAGCTATTGTTGAAATGAAAAGGAAAAATGTGGCCACTCATTCAGGCCTTCTAGATGATGCAACAAAACCATTACCTATCACATTCTTTTGGATTGCTTTTCAGTACTTATTCCTTGGATCAGCTGATCTTTTCACCTTGGCTGGTTTGTTGGAATTTTTCTTCACAGAAGCACCAATTAGGATGAGATCTTTGGCCACATCACTTTCATGGGCCTCTTTGGCTATGGGGTACTACCTGAGTTCAGTTATTGTATCAATAGTGAATAGTGTCACTGGTAACTCCTCCCACAAACCATGGCTATCTGGTGCCAACCTTAACCACTATCACCTAGAGAGGTTCTACTGGCTTATGTGTGTGCTAAGTGGGTTGAACTTCCTACATTACCTGTTTTGGGCCATGAGGTACAAATATAGAGGGACAGGAACTACAACTGTATGAAGAAAAGGCCTAAGAGCACTTTACAAGGCCATTGATCAAAATCTTGTCATTCCATTCTTAGGCTGTAATTGTACATACTTGCACTTGCCTGCAACCGAGTGGACCAGCAATTCCCAGCAATAGAAATACAAATAGAAAGAGAGATATCCTATATTAGAAAAGGAAGGATGTACGGGAAAAATATTTATACGGCCACTGTAGATAAGTGTATCTACTACCACCATTTTTAAATATGTTCTCCACTGGAAGAACATAGTTATAATACGAAAGTTACTTTTTTTTTTTCTCTATCTCCACGTCAGCAGACAGGTTATGAGAAGTAAATAAGGAGAGAGAAAAAAAAAACAACTTTCGTGTTATAACTATGTTCTCCCGGAAGAACATAGTTATAAAAGGTGGTTGTAGATAAGCTTATCTAAAGTAGCCGCAAAAATGTTTACCCCTATATATATATATATATGAGTTTAATGTCTCTCATGTTATAGGAGATAAAATTATCTCTTACACACACACATAAAAATATGTGGAGCCCATTTTTTCTTTTTCTTTTTCTCTCTTCTCTTCACATGGTCTCACATGGGCACTACATAATTTTATTTATGTGTAGGGAATAATTTTATTATATATATATATTTATTTATTTTTGCGGTGAATGCATAAAACTTATTATCTACACTGAGCCCAAAATGACGTCATTTTGGGGCGGAAATTAACGTGTATTTATAATTTTAATTTGTTTCAGAATTATAATAGTCTTTATCATTCTAATTTTTTAATCTTTCAACCTAAAATAATGTTATTTTGGAAGTGAATGCAAATAACTTATTTATAATCACTATAGAAACATTTTTTTTGTATATATATGTATGAAAAAGGTAGATCATGTCTAATCCATATGCCTCTTCTTCTTTTTTGGTAAAAATCCATATGCCTCTTTCATTAATTTATTTTGTGGGATCATAGATTAATTTATTTTGTTCCATAGTACGTGAGAGCAAATGATTTACATGCAGATGCTCCCACTCATTAACTTATTAATTTATTTTGTGGGATCATAGATTATTATAGTGAAGCTTGCCCCCTTCGCTTATTACTTAATTAGTTACCGTATTGGAGCGAATAGAAGTTCTAAACTTGCTTTTGACTCCGAATTATGTGTATGAAAAGAAATAAATACTGTTGAAAAAAGTCTTTGCGCGGGGCCAAGCAAACGACACCATCAATGAGTTAAGACTTTTTAACTATAGCAAGCGGGTTCAAGATCAAAATCAAAAAAAGGAAAGATTATATTTATTATTTTTTTCTTATAACTTTTTACCAATTTTATTATTATTGGATCAAAATCAAATTAATGGCTCTCACTTGATGTTACTTTGTAACTATTGATTTGATTTTAATCCATCGATAACAAAGTTGATAATAAGAGATGGTACAAAAAATGGTGATAAGTATAAATATCCCTAAAAATAATAATGAATTGACTTATGGAAAAAAATACGAAACTTACAATACATAAGAAAAGACTACAAATAAAAAAAATGAAAATAGAAGAAAATATTAAATATGTAGTAGAAAAGACAAAAAGTAAAAAAAAAATTAAAATAGTCTAATAAAGAATATAAACTGAAAACAAAAAAGAAATAAAAAGAAAAAATATGACCAAATATGTCTATATAAAAAAATGGATTGTTGTATCAAAAAAACATAGATTGAGGAAAAAAATATGTAAAAAAAAATAACACCAAATATGTTAAAAATTTATAACACTGGTCTCTTCTTCTTTTATTTTTTTGCCTTATTTCTTCTTTTTTGGATACAATAGTGGGAATTAAATATATAATCTATTACAAAGTTACAAACTACATAAACCTATCACTACTAGGCCAATCATAGTAGTTTAATACTGATAGAAAAGACTAAAAATAAATATATGTATGCGCATAGTAGTTTAATAGTGATAGAAAGGACTAAAAATAAAGGGGTATTTTTCTCATGTTGTATGAGAAAATAAACCCTTCCTACACTCATCATAAAAAAGTATGTCACTCATTTTTTTGTTTTTTGTTTTTTAAATAGGTGGGTCTCACACTTCATGTATCTATGACATAAAATTTGAATTCTCCTACGATATAAGATTTATTTTTCCCAAAAATAAATATGTGTGAGGGGGAAAAGCAATGTTATGCGACTAGTGAGTACTAACTCATACGAAGATGTGTCACACTTCTTCTTCTTCTTTTAAATAATGGGTCCCACGTAAAAGTTGTATGGATTTATCATTTATCATTTAATATGATCATAAAAAATTTCATACACACACAACATTTTGTGGGCCCCGCAGCAAAAAAAAAATATTTCTGACACACAAAACAAATCTCTGTAACTTAACACAATTACTTTTCCTATAACATAACTCTTATAAAACCCAAGTTGTATATGCAAGAATCCCAGAGTTTATCCTATAACATGACGGACATGAACTCATATATATATTCTTTCTTTTTTCTTAAAATAGTGGGCCCACATAAAAGTTGTATTTGCATGAATCCCAATATGCGTGTATGGGCTTTGCTTTGGTCATGTTGTAGCAAATTTTTTTTCCTGCATAGAAAATGACAAAGTAAATAATAATAAAAAATTTAAAACAAATACTGTATTCATTTATTTTGTTTTGTCCGTAGCTTTACATGACAAGAATCTCGTAGCTTTACATGACAAGAATCTTGTTCATGTAACATTATTGTTATATATATATATACATACATATATATATATGAATGAGATAGGATCATTTGACACCGGTATCAAAATTTAAATTTGACACCTCATCTGAGAGCCATTAGATCAAAAAAGATCAACGGTTCTAATTTGTAAGCATGTGACACCGTTGATCTTTTTTTATTTAACAGCTCTTAGATGAGGTGTCAAATTTGAATTTTGACACCGGTATCAAATATATATATATATATATATATAGGATTTATCATCTATAATTTAACATGACCACATAAAATTTCCTACACACACAACATTTTGTGGGACCCGCAGTAAAAAAAAAAAACTTCGGCACGTAAAACGAATCTCTATAACATAACACAATCACTCTTCCTATAACATAACTCTTATAAAATCCATATATATATATATATATATATATATATATATGGCAAAATGATTTGTAATGTGACTGTATATAAGCGTTGGTGCAGTCACCTAAAAACTACGTCGTTTTGGGTGGGATAAAGGAAGTTCGCATTTAAAATTAAATGTAGAAAATAAAAATATTATATTTATTTCCAACGTTATAATTTCCCATATTTAATGTTTTACATTTATTTCCACTTTTGTATGGTTATTATTCCCAATATTTAATGTTTTTACATTATAAAATGACGTAGTTTTATATGACTGCACCAATCCTTAGGTGCAGTCACTTTACATCCGCTAAACCCTATATATATATATATAGGGAAGAGATCATTTGACTCCAGAGTAAGACTTACTCATCCTAGCCGTTGATTTCCGTCCATCCAACGGTTATAGTTTAGGAAGTTATATTAATTAATTAATTACACTATAAATGACAACCGTTGATTTCAGTCCATCAACGGCTATATATATATATATATATATATATATATATATATATATATATATATATATATAATAAATGATGAAACATATCTAAATTAAAAACAAAAAAATAGTATAAGAAAAAAAAATAAAACTAAATATGCGGAAGGGTCCAGAAAGGGTAAAAGTTCATACGTGTATGCTTACCAAAAACAAAAAAAAAGTTCATATGTGGATTACCATGCTTGCTAAACTAATGATAATAAAATAAAAATTGAACCGCGTTGGGCCTATTCTGGCATCTGATGATATAAGGATATAAACCATTTCAGTTTATGTCTTTAATTACTCTGTTTCTCGGATAGGTTGTGCAAGGGTTTAAGTGTTGGAGCGCAACTGTAGGTTTAAAAAATCTACAGTTCCATTTATAATCATGAACTGAAATGGTTTTATATCTTTACATCAGATGCCAGAATAGGCCCAACACGGTTCAATTTTTATTTTATAATCATTATTATGCTGGATTAGATAAAGCTCAAAGATGGAAGCCCGATGTTGATAATGTTTATTTATTTTTATCAAACTTGAGAATAATTTTGTTTTCAAAATGGAAGGTATTAATACAATTTATAATTGTAATCAGAGTTGCTTTAGGTAAATTATAATTTTATTTACTTGGTTGATGGTTAGTTCGTTCTTCAGGCGCTCCATTGTATAACTAGGCCTTACATGATTAGGGTATACATGATAATTATTCTATTTTTTGACATTATTTAAAAAATAATAATTTTTTTTTTATATTTTTGTGTCTTGTAAGTTGTAGCATTTTCTGACAAAAAAATTTGATAACATGTTTTATTTTTATTCCAAAAATGAGAATTGCATTTGATAATACAATAAATAATAGAATAAAAAATCACTCCTATTATTGTTTTCAAAAAAAATCACTCCTATTAAGCATAAATTTTTCTAATCATCACTTTTTTTTCATAGAGGGAGGATATTCTTACTACCAATATTTTCTACTACTAACTTAGTAATTATTTAATCATAATTGGATCAAAGAGAGAGAATGTTAAAAAGTTTTTGAAAAAAGAGAAAATATTGATCCAATGGTGATTAGATAGGTAGTGAGGTGGTAGTAGAAAATTTTGATAGTAAGAATATCTCTCCTCTTTTTTCATACAGTGTGGTGGCGACGACGATGGTGGTAGTGATGACGGTGGTAGATGGTGATATTTGTTGCTGGTGACTAGTGCAGTGGTGGGTGGCGACGGCGGTAGCAGCTGGAGCGATGAGTGATCGGTTGAATTGGTAGTGGTATTAGTTGTGGGGGCAAGTAGCAATGGGCGATGGTGATAGCGCCAGTAATAATCGGTGACAATTATGGTGAATGATTGATGGATGTGATGGTTGGTGTTGATAGCTAGTGGCAACAGAGATGGTGGTGGTAGTTACGGTGCAATGGTGACAAGTGAGGGTGGTTGGTAAAAGTGGCACTGGCGATGCCAACACTAACAGGTGGCATTTATGGTGGCTGGTGGTTGGTCGGTGGTAAGGTTGACCCTCACATGCCCAATAATATTCATAACAGAAGAGCATAGTATTACATTTGGAATCAGAGGGAGGTAACATTTGCTATTATATCGTATTTATTTCTAACCCGAGTCTCCTTTAATATAATTTATCCTATCACTGACATGATAAAATAAGCTGATAAGATAAAATTAAGATTATCTTATCATGTTGATTCACTAAATAATAAATAAGGGAAGAAAGTATCTAATATTACTTTAGATAATTTTGTCTAATGTTCACTGAAACGACGTTGTTTGAGAGTTGAAAATTAAAAAATTAAAATGATAAAGACTATTACATGATTTTCATCCCAAAATGATGTCGTTTCGGTGAACATTAGTTAAAATTATCTAAAATAACTTTAAAAAAAACTAACTCAATAAATAAAGACCTTCATCCTATCCACCAAACTTGCTATTAATTTAAAAAAGAGTAAAACTCTTTTTGGATCTAAAAAGTATGATCCCCCACTTTTGTCATATTAATTATTTGTTCGGGATTAATTTGGATCTTGGTTGAATTTCTAAGCAATCACATTTTCCAAAAACTAGAATTATAAAGAGAGGAAAAATTGACTCTCTCTTTTTTTCTTTTTCTTTTTGTAAAAGATAAAAGTAGAAGAGTAATTTTTTATCAGGGACACACAAGGTGCTTTACTCTTAAAATCAGACGGACACCAGCAGAAAACGGTGCGTTTCAGTTCGTCAGTAAAGAAAAATTAAATTGAGCGTGCAGTGGGTGGTGTGGTAGTGTTGAGCATAATCAGATCGAGATTGAAGTGGGGGTTAGTCGCAACTACAATTCTCGAAATCCTCTTGTGCTTGATCCTTCATCACATCAGGTTTTCTTCATATCCAACACTATATATAGATCCCTATTTTATTATTCACTTTTCCATTTTCATCATTATCTTAGTTTTGGATTCGGATTATTATCTACCATTTTCGAATTTTTGCAGGTCGAGAGAGAAAACACGATGAATTTCTTGATGCGTTCTACCACACATGTTTATTCAGATAGAGAAAAGTCTTCAACGACTCCAGAACCTCGCGCAGATGCACCTCACGTGACTTCATCTTTGGAGAGTCTTGTCTCCGATGAGGACCCTTACTCCACAGTTGAACAGCTTGACGGAGACGTTGACACCGAAAACGACACTGCTCACAACCCTAAAAACGACATTCCAGTTCTGACTAAGCACTTGGATGTTTCTGAACATGAAGGATGTGTTACCATTCCATATAGTATGTCTTCAACACTAACCCAAACCAACTTGTTAGCATTCAGTTCAAAGTAATAGAGTTTTTATTTTTATTTTTTTTATTTTTTTTATGTAATGTGATAAATCTCATTCTCAAATTTATTTATTTTATATTTTCCTAGAGGAACTTCCCGAAAACTTGGATCATGCGTCAGATATTCAGTCCCTGCACTCTCTGGATCGATCTTTTCTCTTTCCTGGTGAGATTCTTTCCATTAGGGTTAGAATTTTCAGTACTCCACTCACTAAAATCAGAAACACATGACTCACTTTATTATTATGTTAGCTGTTGATTAGTTATCCATGCAGTTATTCTGTTATGTTTTGTTATGCCTGCGTGGCAACAGTTGTAACAAAGCATATCAGAATCAACATTTAACATGTTGTACATGTATTTACTCTAATGCACTTGAATGCATTTACAAAATCCGAATCGACATTTTTAATTCCATCGAAATCCATGTGTTTGTAATTTTAGTGGTGGAGTATGTGGGGGAGTACTGAAAATTTAATCCTTCTTTAGATGCATGAATCTCGGTGTTGGGATGCATGGTTTGGTTTGCCAGCTCGCACGGAAAGTTGATTGGACCTAATTTATACATGTAATTCAGGGGAACAGGTTCAGATCCTGGCGTGCTTGTCAGCGTGTAAGCAAGATACGGAGATTATTACTCCATTTAAAGTTGCTGCCGTGATGAGTAAGAATGGGATAGGTCATGGCTCTGAGAAAGAAAATGGAAATGTTGAAAATGGAAATAGTTCAGTATCTGGAGAAGGGCATCTGAGTTCCTCTGGCCAAGGGCAGGATGAGGAAAACCCAGCGAAAGCAAAGAGTGATCACTCGGCAGATGTTTCTACCGGTGAATCCCTTCTAAGGATGGAGGTTCACAAAAGAAAAACTGCGTTGTTGTTGCAAAAATTCAAGAATTCTCACTTCTTTGTGAGGATTTCCGAATCTGATGAGCCACTTTGGTCCAAACGAGGTTCTTCGGAAAAGTTTAACTCCTCTGAAACAAATGACCAAAAGATCTCAAAAGATGGAATTACAGAGACTGAAAAAAATGTGCCTTCTATTAGTGCAGTTATTGATAGAGCAAATTTTGATGCAACTATTTCTGGTGGAGTGGCTAGGAATTCTGTCAAGTGTTGCGCCCTACCTAATGGAGACATAGTGGTATGTGACATAAAACTTCGGTTACTATGAACTTTGCATTTTCTTGATGTAAAATTTTGGTATGGATCCCAAAGTTCCACTGTCCGATGGAGCACTGTGTTTTGGTTAAAATTGGGACTTTTATAAGCTCTCCTCTTCTTCCCATTTGATCACTTAAATCTCCCATTTCCCATTCATGCGCACACACAAGCTGCTTGGCCATCTTTTACTTACAATGTACAATCATTTGTAATTTTAAGATGCAATCTGTTCAGATGCATAGTTTTTCCTTGCTTATATTCAGCTACAAATAGCTTTTAGAGAACCAAGACATGGAATCAAATTCATTTGTTCCTCCTGTTTTTAAAACTCATCGAGAATTATTTAGTAAAAATGTATAAATTCTTACCGCATCTGGATGAGGTTGGGCTATGAGTTTATTGCTTGCTCGGCTTTGATTCATCTTGTAACTGCATTATCAGTGTTTACAATCTTTTTTATTTCTCTAGGGCATTTGGAGCAAAAGATTTCTATATGGTAATTGGGCTGTTTTGTAGTATTTTGACTTATGTTATTAGCATCATTATTGAGGTTTCTAGAACATATCTTTTATGATGGGAAGTTGTTGCTTAAGTCTAGTCTTTCACGGGCTGGAACCTTGGTCTCTTCTCTTGATTGAACTTAAGCATTTGTTAAATATTAGATTATTTTAATGGCATTTGCCTGGCCTCTTTAATATCTCAGAAAATCTTTATGAAATTCTAGTGGATCTTGAAGTGCTGTTTCTATAACTTGATCTCGAGGCATTTGTTGTCTTCAATATGCAAAAATCCAAAATCCTCTTAATTATGCCTTGGTACTCTCATTTACTCAGATTACTCATCTGATTCTATTTTCCTGTTTGGAAGGATCCAGGTTCTTTTACAGGTGAATGTTGGTGTTAATTTTCTTAGAGACCCTTGTATAGAAATTCTCCAATATGAAAAGTATCAGGAGAAAATATTGTCTTCTGGCAACCAAGACAATTCAGTATATACAAATCCAGATCCATGTGGAGAACTATTGAAATGGATACTTCCTTTAGATAACAACCTTCCACCTGCTTCCCGCCCGTTATCCCCTCCTCTTTTATCTTCAAATTCAGGAATTGTTAGCACCTCTCAGAGATCCAATTCATCATCATCTGGCTCCCAATTATTTTCTTTTGGCAGCCATTTTAGAAGTTACTCCATGTCATCGTTACCCCAAAGTACAAATGCACCTACTGCTCCTTTAAAAGCAGCTAGTTCTAAACCAAGCTTTGACATTGATGATTGGGATCCAATCTCATCTCAGAAGTTTTTAAGGAAAAAAAATGGGGTTGAAGATCTTTTATCTTTTCGAGGTATCTCATTGGAGCGAGAACGATTTTCTGTTTGTTGTGGATTAGAAGGTATCCATACACCTGGAAGAAGGTGGAGAAGGAAAATTGAAATAATACAACCTGTAGAGATTCATTCCTTTTCTGCTGACTGCAATTCAGAGGATCTTCTGTGTGTTCAGATAAAGGTTTGAACTGTGATGTCATTGAACCAAATTATCTGGCACATTTTCCTTTTTTCTATTGAATATTCTAGTGTCATACTTTTTGTGGGGCATTTATACTGTTAATTGTCTTTGGCTTCTGTTTTCTATTAATATTTCTTAAGTTGTTCTCCAGAATGTTGCTCCTGCACATGCTCCAGATATTGTGATATTTATAGATTGCATAACAATTGTTTTCGAAGAGGCTACAAAAAGTGGGCCACCATCATCATTACCAATTGCATGTATTGAAGCTGGAAATGACCATTCTTTACCAAATTTAGCCCTCAGGTTGTTATTCTTAGTAAATATCTTAATGTTGTTTGTATTGTTACTTATATGATATGATGCTCCATACCCCATTTTATTCAGTTACATATGATTGTGCTGAGGGACCCCTACCCTAACCTGCAAAAGAGGGCGGGTGCGAATTGTTTCATGATGCGATGTCAGCTATCCATGTGTGGAGTTTCAATATGCAGTTGAGAGGACCAAAGTTATTGATTTTGAAAATGGCTTAAATTTTCTTTAGTACCATGTAGGTTTAGGAAAGGGAGGGGAATATTGCTTTTCATAGTAAGAGGAAAAGAAGAGTATGAGGGTAAAATTTCATTGTAACCTTTTAATTTAAAAAAAAAATTATAATAATCCGGTGATATATGTGTTTTTTATGTTAAGACTAATAATGTGTAATGCACTAGTATAATTGAATTCATATACTTCTTTTTCTTATTTGATCAACTAATTGGTGAATAGTTGGAGGACATAGAATTGGCATATAAAGTAAAGGCAACGATGGGGATAATATTGTGAAATCTTAAAATGTTAATTAATAGAAAAAAATTGTGCTCCCCTGCCCTCCTGCACTTTTAGGATATTAGACAACCATCTTCACTTAAAAGCTCAAGCTATTAAGTGAAGGCAATTTTAATGATTTTATATTAGATTTCTCTAGCACACCCCTCATACAAGAGCCCTTTGGGCTTGAAGGATGCATAATGCACAGACCCACTTACCTGTGCTAAGAAATTCTATAATTAAATATTTATTAGAAAAACAGGGGCTATGAGGATCGAACTTGTGATCACTTGGTCACGGGTTCCGATACCATATTAAACAACCATCTTACATAAAAGCTCAAGCTATTAAATAAGGTTATTTCAATGGTTTTATATTAGACTTCTCTCATATAGGGAATTTATTATTTAACTTTTAGACGAGTAAGGGAAGGGATTGGATCCCCACCAATTCATTTCTGCTCTTCTTTCAATAAAGGGTGTTATTGTTACTTCCCCTTGCATCCTTCTATATTCCCCCAGTCCAACTTAACTAAGAGTGCTTGTGCTACTTCACTCTGTTGTTAATATGGCAGGGTTTTGGGATGATAGATATAGGTTTAGGGTTATCGGTTGCAAGGGGAATGTACATAGTAAATTTAGATCAACTGTGGTTTGAAATGATTAAGATCATTTGTTTAAAGATTGAAGGACATCAGATAATGTAATTGAGGATTTTTCTGGCTAGTAACAAGTATCTGGCTTTGAGGCTGAAATTGAGGTGTGTTTAGAGCCAAATGTTGTGGAAACCTAAAGGAGGGGTATATTTTTTTTTATTAGTAAAAGAGGAAAGATGTCGATATGATTTTGAAATCGAACGGTTGTTTTTGAATGATACTAGGGGCGAACGGTTTAATTTTTTATTTCTTTTTTTGATAAAAAAATGATATCAGTGACAAAGTAAGGTTAACTTCATGCTACGAGATGATTGTCCAAGTAAACCAAAATTAAGAATAAATAATCATCCGGTATGAATTTGAGTACTTCATGCTTCTTATTGGCCATTAGGACTGATTGACCTGAAATGAAACTAGAGAAGCTGGACAGGTTAACTTCAACCTATAGTATTAAATCAAACTCACTGTACAACTAGGCAACATAATAGGTCATGAATCTTATTAGAATGTGTTTTCCCATTATTCTAATCTGATAGGCTTGTGCTATACAAAACAGCTAGGGTACTCTCTATCATAAGAGTTGTAGCATCTAGCCATCATGTTCAGTTGGTATTCCTGCTGTAGCATATGTTATAAGGGTTCGTTTGGTGGACAGGATAGGATAAGGGTAGGATATGATATGGGGCTGATAAGGGTAGGATATGATATGGGGCTGATAATGGTAGGATATGATATGGGGTTGATAAGCCCATATCATGTCATGTGTTTGATGAGCACCTGATTTGCAATATGATAAGATTATGTAAAAGGAGAAAAGAAAAACAAAATATAATGCAATAAATACAAATATATTGGGTAGTGTGGGAATATATTGGGTAGAGTGAGGATATATTGGGTATCCAATATTGATATCTTATCCTGTTGAATCTTAACCCAGCTCCCCCCATAGGATAAGAAATCATGTATTGGATAGGATAAAATGAGACAATGGGATAAGCTAATCATATCTTATTGACCTACCAAACAAGAGATAAAAGTAGGATATGATAAGTTATCCTATCCTATCTTCCTTATCAGGTGCTCCAAACATGCCCTAAGCTTTTATATGAACAAGAAGATAAGCATGATTAAGATTTAAATGAAGTAGGGTCAACCAGAGCTGAATAACTTCCAAGTATGTATACCGCTGATTTAGGAAAGAATGATACTTTGTTAGTACTGCACTGCAGCCTTTATTGTATATGAAAATATCTGTATAACGTTTACAGGATGTAAAAAAAATTTCTTTATGTTACATGTTGCATTTGTGAATTACTTGTTAATAGTAAAGTCTATAATAGGGCATGAAATAATCCAAAAAAAGACCTTCGAAAATGCCATAATTATCTTTCTTTGTGGACCTATAAAATGTTATCAGCTCATAGGTGGTGAGGAAATTGTGTTTTGTGGAATACATGAGTTTGTATCTTTTTTTGTATTTAAATCAATCTGATTAGCTGTAGGAAATAACAGAAGAGACTACATACGTTTGGTGAAATTCAAAATTTGGTTTATTCAGTTAGCTCTAATTTTCTTCATCTTATTAGAAGTTTCTAATTACAGGAGAGGTGAAGAGCATTCTTTTATCCTTAAACCTGCAACTTCTATGTGGAAGAATCTTAAGGTTCAGGACGAAAGAAGTTCCCAATTTTCGAAGTTACAATCTTTGGACTCAGCATCAAAATTAAGTCTTTCCTCCACAAGTCTTGACAGAAAGAAGATTGCTTTAATTGACGATCAGTATGCAATTATGGTGTCATGTCGATGCAATTATACTGGTTAGCTTTTTATCCCCTTGGTTTGTAGTTTGTGTTACTAATAAATGTTTAGGTGTTAATTAGTTGTTTATCCCTTGGTTTTGTGCTTAATATAGCATCACGATTGTTCTTTAAGCAACCAACCAGTTGGAAACCACGTACATCGAGGGATATTATGATCTCTGTTGCATCTGAGATGTCAGGAGAGTCTCCTGGACCTTATGAAAGAAATTCCCAACTTCCCGTGCAGGTCATATATGTTTTACCTATTGACTATCTCGAGTTGGGGCTATGCATTGGAGCTCATATTTAGTTTGCTTTGATTATTTTCCTGCCGAAGTTACAATTTGGTTAACCTAATTGCTTCTATTTTATCAGGTTTTAACTCTTCAAGCTTCAAATTTGACATCTGAAGATCTAACTTTGACAGTTCTTGCTCCAGCCTCTTTTACTGGACCCCCTTCAGTGGTCTCTCTGAATTCACCTGCCACTCCAATGAGTCCTTTTATGGGTTTTGCAGAGTTTTTGGGAAGGATAAACAGTGAAAGACATATAAGTGCCACGCAGGGGCAGAGTTTCACTTCTCTAATTAAAGAAAATGGGAAACAAAGTGATGATGGGCGACCTCAGACAGTTTCTATGAGTGATGATGTTATTCCTAGTTCTGGCGTGAGTTGTACACATTTGTGGCTGCAGAGTATAGTTCCACTTGGGTAATATATTAGCCTTCATTTTTCTTTCTGTGACCTTGTTTAAACTGACACTGAGTAGTTTAAAACCATGTATTGGCCACATCAGGTGTATCCCATCTCAATCCACAGCCACCATTAAGCTTGAACTATTTCCATTGACTGATGGCATAATTACACTTGACTCTTTGCAAATTGATGTCAAAGAAAAAGGTATGGATCACCATACTTTTGGATGATACTTTGTCTTCTTAATTAACATGCTTGATTGTGCTTCTATCTGAATAATATTTGGTCAATACTTAGCAATGGGATGATGGGAGGATGAACTGCTGCCTAAGATCTGTTAATTCTGTTATTGTCATGATTATTGTGAAGAATCACTCATGGGCGCAACGATAAAGTTTCATCTTAAATATAGCAATTTTTAGTCATGAATTTACAAGGTCTTGTATTGGCTTCCACTAGCTGTGACATTTCTGTGCCAAGTGCTAATTTGGGTCCATATTATTAGTTGTTCTGCCTGGGACTAGTAATATATTTCCAGTTTTCTAGTTTTATTTTTATGTGCAAAGCATATTTCTTACATATGTATCACTCAAGCATTTTTACTAAGAAGTTTGGTTTATTTTGTGCATTCTATTTCATTCTTCATTAGATACAGTTTTCCTGCTCTACAAATGAAAAAGTTTCTCTGAAGTCAGGTTTTCTCTAAAGTGAGCAAGTAAAGAGTGTATCTACCCTTGAATTAATTTTTAGTGTATCGTGATCCTAACTCAATAAAATTTAAGGATGGATACACTCTTACTTGCTTACGACAACTTTACTTTGGAGGAGCCTTATCCTCTGTAAGATGTGGCAATCATGATGCAAAATGCCTATTATGATATATTGCTCAGGTTCTCATGGGTTTACATTCTGATCTTAACAGGTGTTACCTACATTCCTGAACGCTCATTAAAGATAAATGCAACTTCAAGTATTTCCAAGGGGATTATTTAGAAGCGAGTTAGGCTGGTTGCATTTTGTCAAACATGTTATCCGGTGCAGTAGAAGCAAATATGGGTGATTTGTTTACCTGGATTTCAGAATTGCTCTTGCGACTTACTCTCAGTGGTACAAAGGTATTTTCCATTATTGTAGCATTGTGATGGAGTTGACGTGTCAAATTTTTTAGAAATAGAGCTTCACCTTTGTATTGTAAACAACGAGATTAAAATTCATGATTGTTACATACCCCTTAAAGGGGAAAAATGTAATCTTTATAGATAAATTTATTTTTTGTGAAGATGTACGTATATGACTCTTCTGAGTGAAAGCAATGAATTGCCTCTCGAATCATAATAGCATTGGACAGCTGCAATTTAGTGCCTTTCAAATTGGTCATCAAATGAAGCCTTGTATTCATGAAATGCTACTTCCGTACTTTATATATTTTTTATTTTATTTTTGATAAATTAATAAACATGGTTGATGTGACTGCATCTAACTTTAAGTTATTTTACCTTTATTTATTTTATTTTTATTGTGAAAGTCATGCAGTCACATATGTTAGCAATATTACTCTATATTCAAGTCTCTAGACCCCCAAACCTGCCTTTTAATGGAAGGCATAGTATACCTCCTAACAAACTCTAGCTATGCTCTTCTCTTAATTGCGTATAAAGACAAATAAAATTTCCTTTTTTTCTCATTGTCTGACGAGAATTAAGGATGGCTCTTTTAATTTAATTTAAAGTGCATTGTCATTTTCTCCCTAAATGATTTAAGAATACATACGTCTCTTTATTTGTTATCTTAGGGATAAGTTATTTGGAAATGATCCTTTTCAGACAAAAATTACAGGATTAATCTGTACCCATTAAAAGCATTAGAAATTTCCCGTGAGTCTGTATTGCAGGTATCCCATCTCTAAAATAAATCCCCCAATTGATAAATGTGTGCTACTGCAGAAAAGTTTGATTTTGAAGTTTTTTATTTTTATTAGGATTTGGGAAAATAAATTTTGCAATCTTTGGATTTGGATTTGTGAACGTGCTGAAGTTAATAGATTAAGCAGGCAAGGCTAATTGATTAGTAACTCTCTGGAGTCTGAAAGATTTCAAGTCAGAATCGAGTTAATAAATTAACATATAACTGTTAATGATACGTGATGGGTATGAGAAGAAAGGAAAATACACTTTGTAAAAAAAATGGGATAGATAAGAGTCCACCACAATTGAGATTAAAGGCTAAGCCACTCTCTCAACTGATAAAGAACCTACTCGCCTCACCACTAACCCACGGTTAGATAAAGATAACAAGATTCAAGACAAGTTTGAGAATTTGCAACACACTTTTTCATTTATCAAATCTGTCCTCTGCATTACAAAATATCCCATATTTATAGAATAACTAAAACATGAGAATACAAAGAGACAAACAACTCCCAATAGTTGTGTTGCTTAGGAAATAAAAATAACAATAACTAATCTCAACTCCCAAGAGTCATGCTCCCAAGAATTGTGTTGCTTAGGAAATAAAAATAACAATAACTAAACCCAACTCTCAAGAGTCATGCTCCCAAGAATTGTGTTGCTTAGGAAATAAAAATAACAACTAAAATTCTCTTTATTGCACTTTAAATGCTAAAACTCTTGATCTTCCTTTATAGGCAGCCAACTAATCATAATTTGACCCAAAATAACTTTGGAACCCAATTGAAACTGTGTCTTGAAATCAGAACATGAATTTGCATATCTTGGACTTAACATTTTAGCTTCTCTAATCAAATGCAACATTCTTGCTTCTGTATCAGTTAATCGATTAAATTTTTACTATCAAATTTTTCTAGTACCAACTTACTACCTATCTAATCATTGGATCAACATTTTCTCTTTTTTCAATTTTTTTTTTTAACATTCTCTCTCTTTGATTCAATGGTGATTAGATAGGTAATAAGTTGGTAGTAGACAATTTTGATAATAAGAATATCCATCCTCTTAACTTTCAAAAAGGATTAATGACGTTAACAAATTAATGGATTAAGTGGAAACAAAGGACTCTATAATCAGGTAACACATAAGCTAGTCGATAAAGACATCAACCCAGGTGAATTAATAGGTTACTAGGGCATGGTAATCAATTACCTTCTATAATATATAACCAGGAAGCGTCATTTAGATGAACATGTTGCTACAGGAAAACGTGACATGTGGAGCTGTCACTGCACGTTTTGACCGCATGGATGGCGAGATTGGATGATTCATAGCTCAACTTCGAAAATGACATTATAGACATAGAAGATGACGCTGCTTATTCACCTCTGTTACACCCCATTTTGAAGGTGACATGATACACAATAATCCGAAAGGAAACAAAAGACGTCCTTCAAATAAAGAGTACGAGTCTTTAGCACAAAGCAATTCAACATCCTTGAAATTCAAATACATAATCCAGCTAGATTTTTCAAGTACAAGTAAACAACAACAAAAAATTACACTAACCCCGTCTTGGTGTTCAAAACATCAAAACATGAAGAATTAAGGACTGCATTATCCACAAAAGAAAAGTAACATAATTATGTGCTACCGGGTCCACTGTCCTTGGACTTTGAAGTACCTGTAACGCAATCAGTTTGCAACACATATATTTATAGACAACACCTCTAAATATCATCAACATAACTGTATGGTCTTACGACCCCAATATTAGCTAGTGTATGTACTAGTTAACCTGTATGTAGTTTGAGCTCAAAGTACAATGAGATGTACTACTCTATATCAGGAGGTACAATTAATAACAAGGGAGGATAAAAGTACCAACTGTTCCATCTCACGAGCATGTATGCATACATAAATCTGTTTAATCTCTCAGCAAATCATATACTGTCAATAATAGAATCATAAGCATGTGACATTACATGAATTAATTGGAAATATTGGGTTTCTATAGAAGGATATCCGGATATCTGAAATTTGATATTCAGATATCTCACCCAAGGTATCCGGATATCTAGCAACAGAATAAATACCATAAGTCAAATATTTCTTGCCAAAGGTAACCTATTTATATGGGTTGGTAGTGTCTACAAAAAATGATTTTTCAGCATATAACAAAAGATTTTTACTATTTGATTCTTGGGGTAGTGGTTCCACATGCAAGGAGTTTTCTTTGAGTTACTCATCACAGTACTTCATACCACAGAATTACTAATACAGTAGGATAAATTACACTCAATGCATGTCAGGATTTCGAATTTTTTACAGGCAGAAGAGGAAGGGTCTCAATCTGAACACTTGCTTGAGATGTGCAAATTGAACAATTTGAAACTTGGTTGCTTTCAGTGTCCCTCAATTTTAGTTGAATTTAGTCAGCAAGTTTTATCCTCTTTCCCTCAGTCCCTTTCATGTTTCTGGACAGAACTAGCAGTGTGTATGATCTGACTTCAAAATACGGAAAGGCAGTGTTGTTACCACAGAGTTGATGCTCCAAATTAAAAGAGATAATGGAGAAGAAGGCACATGCATGAAGAATTCTTGTAGCAATGATGCTTCTTAGAGATTTGTGGGGAGGGTGAAGAGATTGTTTTTCTGGTGATGTGCTAAGGGGTGGGGTGTGTGTGGAAGAAGAAAATAATGTCTGAATGTGGAAAAATTTAATATGCTCTAGAACCGCTGAATCTTTTGGTGTTCTCTCTCATAACATTAATTTTCTCTTTCCTTTTTTATCCTTATTATTTTCCCATTTTACCCTCATATTTACACTAAGGGACCACCTAAAAATGGTGGTGCCGGTTCACATAAAATAACCTCCTGAATGAGGATTGGTTCTGCAGCAGGGAGAACGTGATTCTGCTATTTGACTGAAGGAGCCGAAGAAGATAATAATGACTATAAAAATTCCTGAAGTGGGAAAAAGAGTTTAAGTGGCGGGGAGAAATTTTTATTTTTTTTTACCTGCAATCGATGTTATAAAAAAATTATTGGCTAAGTCAAAATATTATTAGCAACATTGGTTAATTTTTCAAGTGTATATTTAATTGATGATAAAATATTACTGAAAATATGGGAAAAATTTATGAAACTACCATCGCAATATTTGACTTTTGAAACATGATTAGAAAAAAAAACACCGGTGCCAACAAAAGGAGAGAAATAGGAACATAAAGGAAAGAATGGGTTTGCATGAGTGAAGGGCAGAAAAATGTAATTTAATCAAGCAAATTTGCCTCCAAATTGCGCCTTAACTCTAAATTCTTTACTTTTTAAATTCCCATCTATATGAGTGTTTCTCATCATTAAAAAAAGAGAGAATGTGAATGCTTACATTAACTACTTGTATCTATTTGGATGATAAGAAACAAGTGAACGTATTCAAGTACAAGGAAAGCTTCAGAGTCTATTTCACGGGTGTTTAAAAATCAATCCGGCCGAGTTCAGGGTTCACGGAGTCACGGATTCAATCGGATGATTATAGGATCACTATACTGACCCGATTTTATATATTACAGAGGGTTTTATAATTCTCATGTAACATGAGAATTAAAATATCATGTTATAGAGATAAAAAACATGTGAGACCCATATGTTAAAAAAAATTATGTGTAGGACCCACATCAGTACGGGAATCGAAGGGTGTGTAGGAAAGTTTCAATTCTCATGTTAAATGAGAATTATAAAACCCTATTACAAAAATATAAATATATGTGTATATATATATATATATATATATATATATATATATATATATATATATATATATGAAAATATAAAAAAACAAACCATCAATCATAAAAGATTCAAAATATACATAACATAATTCACTAATTACAACCACGAGTCAATATTACACAACCTAACTAAAGTATCAAGACATCAAAGTACAAAACTCATATTCTAATAGGGTTACCACGCTAACCCGGTTCTGCCTTTTTTGATAAGGTCCCTGACAAAGGAAAATTTAAAGGAAGTAAGAATGAGTTTTTATTTTCCATCAACGACCATAAGGATTTCGTTTGATTGGGTAAATGTTTACATTTTCTAGAAGATTCACAGCAACGAGGTGAAGATTAAAGATGTCTAGGTCGCTGGGAGAGAAGAGAACTATTAGAATTAGGTTTACAAGCATTTTTATCTTCTTCTTTTTTAATAAAATGATTTTATTTCATGGATTTTTTTTTTTAAAAAAAAAAAACATGCATTGACCACCCCTTTGACCCAGGAGTCACCGAAACATGGCTAGATTTTGGGGGTCGGAAAGGTCGATATGCATATAGGGTCGAACTTGTGACCCCAACCCTCAAAGGGGAGGGGTCAAAGGTCAACCGGGGGCACGATGAGATTTTAAAACACTATATTTCACAAGGGGCTTAAGATTCTAAATTTTATAAAGGTACTTATTAATTGAGATATGAGCTCAAAAATGATTTTCCAAAGTCCATACAGGAGATCAAATCGGTTGATGCTTGAAAATTGTTTTTATTGGTTGCATTAATTGATTAAATTTTATGGGCAATCAATTACATATCTTGTTTGTTTATGATCAGTGTCCGAATCAATTACAGTGACATTCTGACCAAAATGCCACTGTTCACCAACTTTTTTACCTAAATGCCACGCGAATAGTGTTATTTTCCAATCTGCCACGTGGGCAAGTTCGCTTCTGACAGTAGCGAACTTGGTATGTTGATGTGTCAGCTTCCTGGTGGTGTCAGAGTTCGCTTCTGACGCAGGCGACCTCGGTTTCAGCATTTTTTTTAATCAAGTTCGCCTACATAGTAGGCGAACTTCTTCTTTTTTTTATTTTTTTAAAAAATTTGATACTTGTTATCTACTAAAAATGTGACACGTCAGCAAACCGAGTTCGCCTGTGTGAAAATGCCCCCGTGGCAGATTGGGAAATAACACTGTTCGCGTGTCATTTAGGTAAAAAAGTTGGTGAACAATGACACAATGGTCACTGTTCCGACATTCTAATCGATTAACACATTTATGCCAAGTAAACGTTTTGAAAATAGGGAGGCCTTAATCCATTATAGCATCCCTGTAATTGATTAACTCTTTTGAAAAATATTATTCGATCGATTAATGTGTTCCTTAATCGATTAGAATGTTCTTAAAATGCTCATAAATACATTTTGTAAAAGCCTCTAATCGATATACTCACGGGTATATATAAATCAATTAAAGAGTAAGGACAATAACTGTTTGTTTTCATTTTTTTACAGTATCTAATGCTTCACCAATCAAAACCAACAATTCTAAAATTGCCATTTTGTATAAATACACATCTTTGGGCATTTATTGAATAGTTACTACACCCTAATATTGATCATCTATCATTAAAACGTGCATTAAATCACTTTTCATTTCATACTCTTTTATTAATTTGCACTTCTTATCCATGAGTGGTTATAGAATTTTAATTTGTATTATTCACTCGAATGTTATATCTCCTTTCATTTCTATATGTTCTAATGAGAGGGTAAGGTATCCATCAAATTTATAAAGTTGAGTTATCCCTTAAGAAATTCAGACACAATATTTGGGTGAGTTATCAATGCTTCAAATTGTAAAGGTAACAAACACATTTTTTTAAGAGTATATATAGTTCCAAATTGATTGTATGGGCAAATAAAAAGGCTATTCGTGGTCTTATAAGAAATTTAAAGGGCAGTCCTTCACCTTTTGAGCTAGTGAATTTTGGGACCACAATTTCAATTAAATGAGTCCATTTTGAATTTGATATGGATCACGAATAGTCTTTTTATTTGCTAGGGACTAAAGCGGGTAGAAATTTGCTGAAGACCAAAAAATGTATTTACTCTTTTTTAAAACTTAAATTTAGAACTCTCTTTGATTTTGCTTGAAAACTAAACATATATTACAAGGAACGGTTGAACCAATATAATTTTGAGTTTGTACTTGTTTCTCCTCACTCTTTTACTTTCTAGCATTACTATTCTCTTTTATTGATTTATTGACTACTCTATTCTTATTTGTTTTGAAAAGTTGTGTAATAAATATTATCTTCATCATTCATTCAGCTTTAAAAAACAAAACATTTTCAATAAAAATTCTCAAGTACCAAAGTTTTGCAAAAAAATTGCCAACTAGTTTTAGAAACTCATCCTCTTGAGTTTGAACCCAATTAGTAACAAAACAAGATCTAATATTTACGTTCAAAAATAATAGTAAAATCAAATATCGACCTCTTAAGGTACCCAAATATAGAATAAGGCTTTCTCTAGAATGAATTTATCTTAAGAAAGGGGTTTGCATTCACTCATTTATATCTTAAGGTACACATAATATTTTTTTGAGGCCCACACTTTTTTAAACAAAATAAAAAATAAAAAATTAAGGCATCCAAAATGAATCTCTATAATATTACACAATCACTTTTCCTACAACATAACTCTTATAAAACCCTAACTAATAAGCGTATCCACCATTTTTTTAGTAGATAGGAAGGGCAAAAGCCCAAACTGCAGAAAACAAACTAACAACTAGAAAAACGACTCGGAGGCTGCCCTATAAAGATTAGAACTTATACAAAAGATCCAACTCCTTCACCCTTGTCAATAGCCAATCGATGGACTAAACCTTGTCAAAATATTAGAATTTATTACCTTCATGATAAATGTAACTGAATTCGATGGACTAAACCTTTTTCATGTCGAGCTCAATCTTAGTCATCAAATGAGACTCTGCATTACCAACCAACCTTAATAACTCTCTTTCAAAAATAATTTTCTGTATACCTTTGTGAATGAAGTATGAATAACTTTGTGAGCATCAGCCATTATCCACCTTTAATTTAATTTAAAGTATATCATTATCTTAATCTATTAAATTCAAGGATAAATATACAATTATTTTAAAATTAAATTCACTTTTTAATTTTCTTTCCCGCAAGTATATTGTGTGCATTAAAATATTCAACGTTTGGTTTAAATGCGTGTTTAACTCATTCATTAGAAACATAAATAAAGAATTATATTTTAGACGACCATAATATCTGACATAAATGCATAAATACAGCACAAAATCAATTATAAACTCAGAGATTACTAACCCATTTAGATCAAAACATCAAACTAACTTCCTAACAGCCTCATTCTTTCTTTTATGTTAGAAATAAATTAAATTTTAAAAAAAAACTAAAAGATGTTTGGTAATCACATAAAAATTTAACTTAAGATTTATTTAAAAGCACGTATTTCAATAAAATTATCTTTCTCTATCTTAATAACTCTTCATTTAAAAAAACACATAATTCAAGAAAAGTAAATAAGAGTTTAAAAAAAAAAACTCCTGCCAGGAGCTTTTAACTTTTAGCTTTTTTTTTCATTATAAACAAAATAATTTTTCATTATAAGAGCTTTTTCCAACATCTGTTTTGCCTAACTTATGCGTATAAGTAGCTTTTAAATTAAAAAAAGAGAATCCAAACATGCACTAAATCATAGATTAGTTTATTAGGAATATTCTCATACCCATTTTTTCGTTTTTTGAATTTATATTTTCTATTTTTTTCTTGTTTCTCTGGTTAAAAAACAACAAAAAGGAGAATTTATATTTAAACTGTTTTTTTTTTCTTACAACCACTTTCGTTATTGTTGGGTCAAAATCTAAATTAAATGAGAGGTGTTGTTTTTTATTTTGATCCAATAATAATAAAAATAGTTGTAAAAAAAATTGTAAATATAGAAAAATATTTATAAATTAAGAGAGAAGTTATTGCGAATTACGTAAGAAAGAGATTCTTTTGCTGAGTTGTTGGCATTTAAATGAGAAGCCAAAAAATGGTACAAGAAATGAGAAACAGTATTTTTTTTTTCTTCTTCTTCTTTTTCATGAGTATTAATATCTAGAAGGAGATGTTAACATTGATTATCAAATGATAACATTAATAGCTAATAAATAATTCATAACTCACCCTAATAGTATTACTAGTACTCGTTAGGATATCACAATAAATCACTCTATGAGTAGTGTCCAAAAAAATAAAATAAAATAAATAAATAAATACATAAATCACTCTATGAGTAAGTGAGAGGCACGAAAGTGAATTAATGTTGATGCAACATGCTGATCCTTAAAGTCAAGGGTAATCCCTTGTATGGGCAAGTAATCTATTAGTCAATCTTATTTATCAGCTGTCACATATATTCCTGTTACTATATATATGCTTGCCAGTTATCACCTACACTTGAAACAAGCTTTAGGTATTAAAATGTTAAAGCAATGCTAGCTTTGTGCTTCGGTTTTCATTTTCTAAAATACCATGGAAGAATTGGTAAAAGCACAAAAAAGCAATTTATTAATGTTCTATTTCCAATGATCAAATAGTGGGTGAAAGGATGAAAAGTAAGAAAAAGAGTTTGGAATTTTCCTCCTTTTTTGGCTAATCAAAAGTAATTTATCTTCTTTTTATTTCTTCCTTTTTCTATATTTTCTGTTTTCTCTTTCAAGTTTCAAAGGTGGAATTTTCCCTCTCTCGCTGCCCCAATATTAATAACTTTCCCTTTTGTAGCAGTAGTTCAAATTAGATTGGGTGTGTCAAATTAGATTGAGAGATCTTACAAGTCACAAAATGATGATGTATATAATGCCCCCATAGTTATGACTATGAGATATAAATTTGAGTTTATTTTAGATATAATAATTGACTAGGTATGAGAGTTTAAGTCAAAAAAATCAAATATAAAAATTAGCTTTGGCAGGATTTGCAGACCCAGCATAATTTTCAAATATAAATAGAACCATAAGAACTACTAAGTAATAAGTGATACTTTAATAATGTGAAAATCTCATATGGGTTAGATACTGCTAATTGGGTACCAATGTGTGTGTATACCTACTAAAACGTGTCAAAATTTGTTTATATATATATATATATATATATATATATATATATATATATATATATATATATATATTTTTCAGTCACCCCGGAGATAAAGTTATTTCTAATGAGCTCAAAACGATGTCATTTTGGGGCGAAAATCAAGATATTTTTGTAATTACAATATATTACAAGGTTATATTAGTCTTTATCATTATAATTTTTAATATTTTAACTTAAAATGACGTCGTTTTGAATTCACTGGAGATAACTTTATCTCCAAAGATGGAAAGAAATACTTTTCCCTATATATATATTGGGAAAACATTTTCTCCTTTTAAAAGAAATTTTTTTTCTCATGTTAGTGACCCATAACATAAGTGGGGCCTACAAAATATATATATATAGAATATATATATATATATATATGAGGTATGATCCTTTCACACCCACTTATGCTATGAGTCACTAACATGATAAAAAAATTTCTCCTTTAAAAAAAAAATATTTTCCATGTATATTTGCTCCACAATCTCATTACTAATTTACACCTTGACGTGGTGGAAGTCATCAGTTCGAGCCTGATTATCCCTCGGTGACTTTTTTATCAAATAATATATGATTATTTTGAGATGAACTAGTCTTAGTCTTTATATATATATATATATGGCTTATCATTTTTCAAGTTGTTTGAGATAACTTTATCTCCGGCTACTAAATCATAATCGTGCAAAGATGGATCAATGGTAATGAAGGAAAAGAGAGAAAGGAAATCATAACTATTCAAAGGTGAATCAATTAATATAAAAAAATAAATAAACAAAACGACGTAATTTTAACTAAATGGCCGGAGAATAAATTTATCTCAAGTTGCCGGGGAAATATTTTCCCATATATATATATATATAAGGAGAGTTATTCTCACTATCAAAATTTTTTACTTCCAACTTACTACCTATGTAATCATCTTTAGATTAACATTTTCTCTCTCTTTAAAAACTTTTTAATATTCTCTCTCTATATATATCCAATGGTGATGATATGATGAATAATAAGTTAGTAGTAAGAATTTTTGGTAGTTAGAATATCTTCATTATATATATATATATATATATATATATATATATATATATAAAATATAAATAAATTCTCATGTTATAGGAAAGTCTTTATATAGGATAAATAATATATATATATATATATATATAAAATATTTATCTTCAGTCTTTGAAAGAGAATCCTATATTACATGGGGATCCCACCTGCTTAAAAAAAAAAAAATCAGCGCAAAAATCAAAATATCTTTGGGAGAAATTTGTATTCTGGTATAACAGGAGAAGTATAACTCCCTTTATATATATAGGGTTTTATAGAAATTATGTTATAGAAAAAGTGATTGTGTTATGTTATAAAGACTTATGTGGAAAAAAAATATTAATGTATAGCAAAATCATGTGAAATGATTTGACTTTAAAGTTTTAAATAATTTTTAAAAAGCTGAATATTGCTTAAATTACTGTTAAACATATTATCTACTTTAACCACAAGATGTAACTTAATTAATAAACTGATTTATATGAAATTGAAGTTTAATTATACAATAATAATAATAAAATTCATTAAAAACATCCTATAATCAGAAACAAATTGACAACCGGATGGAAATTAATCTTTAATAATAAAACTAATTTGAGTGAACCATATAAAGTTTATAGTGTCCACGCCACTCTAACTCGAATAGTTTGAAATGCTGGAGCGAGTCCATGCAAGTAGTGAAAGTGAACCATAATATTAATAATAATTATTATAACAATAATTACTATATGCTAATTAATCATACATTACATAACATTCATGATTTCATATCAAGTGACATAGATACATATGCGAATGCGAATATGCCAAGAATGGGAACCACCTGACGCGCGACTTGGCTTGCTCTACGCTACGCCCGCCGAAGGAAGACACGTCACCATCCGGGGGTGGGTCCCACCTTCTCACTTTCTCTCTCCTGCCCCAACTTTCCGCTTCTTATGCTGCCCAAGCTGTCCTATTTGCCCGCTCTCTGTACGGTCAGACTCATAGTCTGTTTCGGGCAGAACGGGCATATCAAACTCCTACCCCTCTCTCACTTCTTCGGGCAGCCCCACACACACAAACCCATATTCCATTTAAAACAACAAAAATAATTCTCATTTCTTTATCCTTTAAAAAAAATAGGATATCTTAACAATTAAATAATGTTATTATCATATCTTAAATTCTTAATTGATTTCTATTGATGATTATTATTTATTATAAATTAATAATTAATTAATTAATTAAATTTGTGAAAATAATAATGACTGTTTGACGGAAATCAACGATTAAAATATGTTAGTAACATTAATAATAATATTATCTGATTGTTACAATATCCTATTCCTAAAAAAAAAATATATTAAAGAATGAGAGAAAAATAGAATCCATAATTTTTTAGAGTTTATTTTATTTTTATTCTTTTTGGTGAAAAGTGTTTATTTTAACTTATATATCTATTATCTGTTTTTTCTAACTTTCCACATTTTTGTTTCCTTTTTTTTCCATTTCAGCATTGAGTTTTGTAGTTTTACTGGGTCAGCTTGCATAGGATAGGACACAGCCTCGTCTCCGAGATTTATGTCTGTGTTTTTTTTTTTTCTCTGAGCATAGCTTTTCTGAATTGAGCTAAGTTGCTGTGTTCCTTTTGGGGTAAAGGGTTCGCATTACTCTGTTTAGTTTGCCCACAAGCTGATCAATCTAGGGTTCAACGGATTTGTTATTTTGTTTTGGGGCTTTTGATCTGCTTCATGTGATCTACACCCCTTTTGTGTCAGTTACATTTTTAAACTTCTGGGTTTCCTTTGTTTTTTGGTTTTGAGTGGTAAAGTTGTGATTTTTAGGTTTTGTTTGGGAATTTGTCATCTGGGTCTGGTTTTCTTGTGGGTGATTTTGCTGTTTGTGGTGGTGGGAGGTTGGACATTGTGGGGGGTGGGGGGTGTTTTGAATTTGGTGTGGGTTGGTTTTGATGATTTCTGGGTTTGATTCTTTAGGACTTGCTCGAGATGGGGTTGGGTGCTGAGAATGGTAAGGTGGTGGAGTCTTTGGATGTGAGTAAATCAAAGTGGAGGAAGAAGAAGAAGAAAGAGGATAGGGTAGTGGAAGAGGAAGAGACTGGGTGTTGGCTTAGGCTGAGGTTCATTGGCAGCTGCATTTCTTCAAGATCCAAGGTTGATAGCTCAGTTAGTGGCACCAGCACTAATTATGGTAACTTCTATTTCCTTTTGTGCTTTGAGGTTCCATCTTTGAACATGTTTTTTGTGATTTATTTTTATCGTGCATGATATTTTAGTCAAACTCAGGGTGGCATCAAAATAAAGTTGAACATGTTGAAATTTACTTGTTAAAAAGTAACAAATTTGAGTTTCTCATAGTGTTCCTGCTTATTCAAAACTATATGGAAATATATTCCTAAGGCAGGGTGGGGTTAAAATACAGACAATGTTTTTGTTTTGGATTGTGTGAGAGCTTTGAAAGGGCAGTCATGGTTCATTCTCTTGTGCCATCCCCGTGCCCAAAACATCATTGACTGAGAGTTGCTTCACCTCATTGAGTTGGGGATGAGTTCATAATTTAGACAATTTCATTTATGACTTGGTAAACTTGTGACAATCAAGTTCCATCACCCGATATTCGTGTGTCAAGCATGCCGAAAGAGAACTTCTTAGTTGGACAAAATTTCACTGGTTTTCTGCATTTCCTTTTTCTTGATTTATCAAATTACTCTTGAATTGGTACCTAGATCTCCATCTTGTTTAAGCCCAATATTGCATGATGCTATCTTATTGCTTTTTCTAATCATTTACCCTCTCTTTACTGGACTTTGGCTTCTCATTAGCTGAAAGTAAATCAACTAATGATACAAGTAGAGACCAACCAACAGTTCCAATAGTCTCTTCGACTACCACAAGTAATACTGAAAGCAATTCATCCACTTCCAAACTTGAAGAGGAGCTTAAAGTTGCTTCCAGGCTGCGAAAATTCTCTTTCAATGATCTTAAGTTGGCAACAAGAAATTTTCGGCCAGAGAGTCTTCTTGGTGAAGGTGGGTTTGGTTGTGTGTTCAAGGGATGGATTGAAGAAAATGGAACAGCACCAGTGAAGCCTGGCACAGGGCTTACTGTTGCTGTTAAAACCCTCAACCACGATGGGCTCCAGGGTCATAAAGAATGGCTGGTTTGTAATTTCACTAATATAATTTTTCTTCCGTTGAGTTTAACTTTTTGTATTTTCTTAAAGATGTGTCTTTTCATTGAATATTATATACTGAATTCTATGAAGTTTTAATTTCTTGTTTGGTTCATGTGACAGGCTGAAGTAAATTTCCTTGGTGATCTAGTTCATCCAAACCTTGTTAAACTTATAGGTTACTGCATTGAAGATGATCAAAGGTTGCTAGTATATGAATTCATGCCTCGGGGTAGCCTGGAAAACCACTTGTTTAGGAGTAAGTTACTATTTTCTGACTAATTAGTTTCTCAATTCTTTTTCCAATAATAGCTGGATCATTACTGCACCTTTAAATTTTGCTAACATCAGAGGGAGGAGCCTGCCGTGTGTCTCTTGGGAAGCATAGTTCCCTCCCAATACAAAGCCCAATAAAAATATGTTTTTGGCTTCTGGTATGAAAAAATCTTATGTAAAAAAAAAAAAAAAATTGGGTAGGGAGAGATGTGCTTCTGTTATATATGATGTAGTTTACTCTTAGTGATCTGCTTAGTTAAAAATAATGTTTAGAGCTAATCTATACCCTTGTAGTAGTGTTTCTATCAATAAAGATCCTGTTTTTTTTACTGAGTATCTCACTTGCTTTTTCTTGTTGAAATCTAGCAGCTTCCTCTTACATGGATGAAGTATAGATTGGAATTTGAAATTTCTGCTTTATATTCTTCGTTTGAATTGTATACTTAGATCCATTTTCTTATGTACTCATGTTCGAAAATATGTCTTCTGTAGGATCCCTGCCTCTTCCGTGGTCCATTAGGATGAAAATTGCACTAGGAGCCGCAAAGGGTCTTGCTTTTCTTCATGAGGAAGCTGAACGACCTGTAATATATAGGGATTTCAAAACTTCCAATATACTATTGGATGCAGTAAGTGCCAATGTTATACTATATGATTATATTTTTTCATTTTTCCTTTATTTTGACCTTTCTGATATTGTAATAATTCAGGACTACAATGCCAAGCTCTCGGACTTTGGACTTGCAAAAGATGGTCCAGAGGGTGATAAAACCCATGTGTCTACTCGAGTGATGGGAACTTACGGTTATGCAGCGCCAGAATATGTCATGACGGGTAAGTTTAGTTGGATATGCTTAAGTCGAAATCTGCAAGATTTAGTTGTTATTTTTCAGTGAATTAAAGCTTGCCTATTCTTGGGTATTTCTATCTGACTATATTTTTGTGGGCATTTTTTATCTCGGAATTCATTTGTCCTGATCCTGATGACTATCACTAAATATTTCTGAACAAAAACATCTGCTGCACCATGATTCCTTGTGGACCATGCTCTCATAATGTTTGCAACTTTCAAAACTTGCAGTTCTATTATATTTGGCTGATGATTTTCACTCACATTCGTTCCATGTCTATATAAATGTAATCCAACATCCGTATCATCTGATCCTTATATAATCAGATTTATACTTTTGTGGCAGGACATCTTACATCAAGAAGTGATGTGTATAGTTTTGGAGTGGTACTACTTGAGATGTTGACCGGCAGAAGATCTATGGACAAAAACCGACCCAATGGTGAACACAACCTTGTGGAATGGGCTAGACCACATCTAGGGGAGAGAAGAAGGTTCTACAGATTGATAGACCCTCGCTTGGAAGGTCACTTTTCTGTAAAAGGAGCTCAGAAAGCTGCTCATCTGGCTGCTCACTGCCTTAGCAGAGATCCAAAAGCAAGACCCCTCATGAGTGAAGTTGTAGAAGCTTTAAAGCCTCTCCCAAACCTTAAGGACATGGCTAGTTCATCATATTATTTCCAAACAATGCAAGGTGAACGTTTTAGTGCAAGCCCAAATACTAGAAATGGGAGAACACAAGGAGCATTGCTCACCAGGAATGGACAGCAGCAAAGGAGCCTTTCAATTTCACATGGTACTCATGCATCTCCATTTCACCATCAGTATCCCCAACAATCACCAAAACCCAATGGCAAGGCATAGAGTTGATGAATTTTCATTTTTCTTTTGGTCTCTCTCCCTTCTTTTTCATCATTTCTTATTTCCTAAGTATAGATGTAACTTGTGTCAAGCCATTTGTTCATGGGACAACTTGAGAGCAAAAGAAGCATGCTGCTTTTGTGATGTATGTTATGAGTGTTGATTCCACCCCATAGAGCAGGGAAGAAGCTTATTCAGCAACTATGTCTTATGTCAAATTGTCAACCAATATGTTTCTTCAGATTGTTTGGAAATATTCAAGATTATTAACTCCTCAATCTTATTTTATTCTCTGACATTTTCTCCTCAGACAGTGAGGCTCCTTAAAAATTAATCACAAGCTTTTGTTTATGGAAAGATGAGAAAGAAGCCTTTTTTTCATTAATTTATGTCAGGTTTTTTTTTATCGCATCAATTGATCATTGAAGCTGTTTATGAAATAAATCTTTGACATGTTCCCAAAACAAAAACAAAAAACTTTGACATGGTAGGCCATTGTCATCATCAAATTTACGTGCAAATAACTAAGTACGCGTATGAATGGTGTGCAATATAATATATTGTTCCAATTTTCGTATATAAATTTTGGGGAAAAGATTTGTTATGTTGCTTAAAGTGAAATCTATCTCTAACTAGGCACTTAAATAAGTTAGGTTAGATTAAATTTTCTCTTAAATAAGTTAGATTTGTTTAAAATACTTTAGGCCTGTACTGATTTATTATTTTTATATGGATCAAAATTATAAGTCTGATTTAGCCTATATTTAAAAAATAAAAATATTGGCCTAGGTTTGTTAGCATATTTAAACCTGTTAGGTATTCAATAAATTAAAAATTACTCAAAATCATTAAAATAATAATTTTATTTAAATTAAATAATATGTTATAAGTCAACATGTAGGCTTATAGGTCAAAAAAAAATTATAGTCTATTTTCTAAATAGGCTTTTTTCTTTTAAGTTGAGTCCGTTATATTTAATTATATGTAATAGACCGAGTTTGACCTGATGTAGGCCGAGTCGTAAGTTTCTTAGGTTGGCTGATTCATTTACACCTCAATCTCCAACTAAATCAAGAGTGCACGTGGTCCCACCATCTAATCCCCATAAAAGCATATTATTATTTTATTTTTTTGGATACAAATGAAAATTGAACATATTCTAATACAACTTATCCAAACTTCTCCTCACTAAACCAATCCTTGTCACTTATGTTATGTTTCAATTTAGTTGAGATTCATCAAGGTTAAAAGAATTGAGAATTAAATTAATTAATATATCTTTGTAGAGCGAAAAATGATATCAGTTTAATGTTTTTATTTACTAAGTATTTTATATGTTTTGGGTGTGAGATTAATTACATTCGAATGTCAGTTTAAATGACATGAGTATGATTGTACTTAAAAAAAAATACATGAGTATGCTACAATTTTTTTTTATTTTTATTTTTAATGATAATTTGTGAAAACTTAATCTTACGGATCAATTGTTAAGTGCAAATGGATCCTAACCTAAATTTAATTTAAATGAAAGTGAGGAGTGAATTCTAATAATTGAATCTGGTATGTTTGGTTTGATTTCAACGTAAAATTGTATTTTTAAAAATAATTGTGTGCTTTTAAAATAATTCTAATGCTAGTAATCTAGTTCACCAAAAAAAAGAAAGAAAACTAGTAATCTATTGGAGATGAAATAATGAAGATTGAAGCCTTATTTAATTCTTGAATCGAGCTGATATAAATGAAAGTGATATTGACGTTGACAAAAGTTGTGGTATTCAATACTAATTTACTAAACAATACATCTTTCTTTTTTTCTCATTTTTTTATTACATGATTCTAATTATTTTTTTTGGAGGAGTCAGATCCTTTGATATTTTCATAATTCGAGCGAAGAAAGGGCTTTGTTGTGACAAATATCTAGCTCTAACCCCAATTTTTTTTTTTCAGGATTCGAGTTCCTATTTTTCTGATAATTCGAAGTTTTTTTTTTCTCATCTAAAGAATTTAATTTAATTCATTTTTTTTTCAGCCATACATTTAGATGCACAATCGTAAAGAAATCTCACCCATGTGAATTAGCTTGTTTTGCATCAAAGAAAGCTTTTAATCATGATAGAAATCGTGACCACCAATTTAAGTAAGTAGGATCTATAAAAACAAAACAAAAAAAATTGCAATCTAACCCGTTTAATTTTCTTGCTGAGACTGATATAATATTTGGATATCTCTTTAGTTCCTATTTTTTTTGATAAGGGTTTTTAATTTTTATTAAAGAATTTAAATTAATTCATTATTTTTTCAGCCATACATTTACATGCACAATCTTAAAGAAATCTCATTCATGTGTTCAGTTGACGTATGAAAGTTGACGTATGAAAGTTGACGTATGAAAGGTGAACAGTTGGAGGTGAGAATATGTGTTCGGTCTTTTTAATATCACCTAAAAAATATAAAATCCATTAAAACCTTAAATGCACCCAAAAATATATGCAGAATCGAATAAATTACGAAGAAGAAGAAGATTGAAATATTAAAAAAAAAAACTTTTAATCATAATAGAAATCGTGACCACCAATTTAAGTAAGTAGGATCTATAAACAAAAAAACAAAAAAAATTGCAATCTAACCCGTTTAATTTTCCTCGATACAAAACCTTTTTTTTCCTATACCCAATTATTCTCTCTCTCTCTATCATTTAACATGACCATAAAAAATTTCCGTTTCTTCACACAGTTTTTTGTGCTTCCAATTCCTCCTCTCTCGTAAAATGAATTTTATACCATAACATGCAATTTACTTATATATGGTTTATAAAACCCATTATTATAAGACATAAATGCACCCAAAAATATGTGCAAAAAAAAAAAAAAAGGAAATGCACGTAAAACAAAAAAAGGAAAATGCACATTACAGATCAAGCGTAGCAGCGGCTACAAATGTTTGAGACACAAAAATTGATTTGTTCGCATAAACATATATCTCATTCTCTCTCTCTCTCTAATATATGAAAACAAATTTCTCCATTCTTCACCACCTTTTTTGCTTCCAAAGTTTTTCATGCAAAAATTACTTATATATATATATATATATATATAGTTATTGCTTTAGAACACTTGATTTGATTACAGTTACAATAACAGCCTTATGAATATAGGTCATTTTACTGGGTTTGCTAATTAGCCTGGTTATATCATATATCATATATCTCATGCCCTTCTTGTACTAATATATAAATATAAATTGAAATACATTATTACCAAGTATGGTGATTCAGAAGTGAAACTGCAAAAATGTATATATATATATATATATATATATATATATATATATATATATATATATATATATATATATATAATGTGATTTCTGACTGTAGGTGATACTGGTTGGAAGGTCTTGTTGTTTAGACTATCTATTAGATGTTCAAGGTTCTCATGCCCTTTTTTTTTCAGAATTTAATGGGTTATTACTTAATTCAGAGGCATTATGTTAGATTTTCTTGCTATTTTTGTTCAGGGATCCTAAAGATGGGACTAGCTCTGGGTTGTCTTCAAGTGGACCAGTCAACAGTAGCTATCAAAGAAGTTTTTGGGAAGTATGATGATGTGCTTGAACCTGGTTGCCACTGTGTGCCCTGGTTCTTTGGCAATCAAGTAGCTGGTTACCTTTCTTTGCGTGTGCAGCAGCTAGATGTTCGTTGCGAAACCAAGACAAAGGTTTGTTCTTAAAAACTAAAATGCATAACCGAACCGAGACAAAGATCTGTCTAACAATATATTTTAAGCATTAGCTTTAGTGTCTGTTCGTTTATACCACTAAATGTTGCACATATGTTTTGCTGATTTTATCTGCTTATCGGATCTTGATATATCATATCCCATCAGGACAATGTTTTTGTCACTGTGGTTGCATCTATCCAATATCGAGCACTGGCAGAAAAGGCAGTGGATGCTTTTTACAAACTTAGCAATACCAGAGAACAGATTCAAGCCTATGTCTTTGATGGTGTTGATTTTGTGACCTAAACTCCTATTAAAAATTGGATTCTTTGGATGCTTTATTAGGATGAAACTGATAAATTCCTATTGCTATTTCAGTTATCCGGGCAAGTGTTCCAAAGATGGAACTAGATTCCTCTTTCGAGCAGAAAAATGAAATTGCAAAAGCTGTTGAGGAAGAACTTGAAAAGGTATTTCCGTATTCCTTTCTTCTTCTTTTTTGTGGACAACTAAAGGGTTAGCACTTAGCATCCATAATGTTTGGTTTTTTACTTGCTGTGCATATGAAGGCGATGTCTGCTTATGGGTATGAAATAGTTCAGACTCTTATTGTGGATATTGAACCAGATGAGCATGTGAAGAGAGCCATGAACGAGATAAATGCTGGTATGCTTTCTGTATTGGCATATTATTTTGGTTGAGCTCAAATTATTATTATTTTTATCTCTTTCAGTTTCATACTGTACATAGAAGAAATATTCATTTATAGGAAATTATGTGTCATTAAATTGATTATCTTACAAAAAGGTTATAATGCATACAGCAGGTTAGCTAGCTGTCAGGAGAAAAAAAATGTGATAACAGCACCTAAACTTTAGTCTATAGACAGAAAACTGCCGAAATATCAAACCCCTTAATCCTTGGGATTTTAATTTCAGATTCCATTGCTCCCCTGAAGCTAGTGAATAGATGCCAATCACTCCCAACTTGCTAACATTTGAATCAAATTCTAATATAAGCAAGGCTTTTGTAAACATATCAACTTCATGTAACTTGGTTGGCACATAATGAAGGCTGAAAGTTCCATTTTCAATTTCCGATTTGATGAAATTTTTGTCAATCCTCACATGCTTCACCCATTGTGCTGAATAGGATTATGAACGATGCTAACAGGACCTTCAAGTGGAATAAATGGTCTTGTAGCAACCTAATAGTCCAAAGTTCACAAACTCCTTGAGCAATTGCCCTATATTCTGCCTCAGCTCTACTTCTCACAACAATAGTTTGTTTCTTGCTTCTACATATCACTACATTGCCCTGCACTTTTGTACAATACCCAGTGGTTGATTTTGTGTCTTCTAATGAGCTCGTGCAATCAGCATTTGTGTAGCATTGACTATTATTCTGGAACAATAGTCTTTTGCCAGGAGTCCCTTTTAGGTAGTGAAGGACTTCATTAACGGTATCTATCTCTTAGTAGGAGAATATATGAACGGACTCATAACACTAACCACTCCCCATTAAACCTTGACTAGTGAGGGTGGGGTGAGGACAATCCTTATATGGGAAGAGTGACCAAAGTGCCACGGGGGCAAGTTCGCTACCCGGTGTAGCGAACTCGGTTTGTTGACGTGTCACGTTTTTAGTGGACAACAACTTGATTTTAACCAAGTTCACCTACATGGTAGGCGAACTTCATTTTTTTTTAAAAAAAAAAAATTTGATACTTGTTATCCACTAAAAATGTGACACATCAGTAAATCGAGTTCGCTACACAGGGTAGCGAACTTTCTCCCGTGGCAGATTGGGAAATAACACTGTTCGCGTGGCATTTAGGTAAAAAAGTTGGTGAACAGTGGCATTTTGGTCGGTGTTCCCCTTATATGCAGCTTTACCCTTGCATATTTGCAAAGAGATTATTTCCTGGATTTGAACCCATGATCTTTCAATCACGAAAGAGAAACTTTACCTTTACTCGAGGCTCACCTCCTTCTTGGACTCATAACCGTAAACAATTTCAGGTTTAGTGAGGAATAGGTAGGTCATCTTCCCTAATAAGTGCTGGTAGGATTTCTTTGCCATAGGAGGATCTTCTCCGTGTTCTGCTTCAAATTTTCTGTCTATAGGAGTTCCAGCAGCCTTGCACCTATGTTTTCTAGTCTCCTTCAGTAGATCAAGAGTATATTTCCTTAGGATATAAAAATTCCTTTAGTGTCATCTCCAGTAGCCACTCTATCATTTACATAGACAATAAATAATACTTTCTTCCCATTTTCAACTTTTTTAACAAAGAGGATATAATGAACCAATTCAACCCAAAAGCTTAAGCTGTTGGATGGGGCTATACTAATGGTTTTATATTATCTAACACGCCTCCTCACACGAGAGTCCATTGGGCTTAAAAGGTGGATGATGCATTAGGTTCATGTTACATGTGCTAAGAGACTCCACAATATTTAACTATTTTTATTAATAGAATGGGGGAAGGTGAGGATCGAACTTGTGACCACTTAGTCACGCCTGCTCTGATACCATGTAATGAATCAATTCAACCCAAAAGCTTAAGCTATTGGGTGAGGCTACACTAATGGTTTTATATTTATCTAACAATCCGCATTGTTTGATAGTCAAGCTAAATTTGCTGAACCAAGCTTCACCCCCAAAGCGATATGCGGAAGTTAAGATAGCTTTACCCTAACGAATTTAGCACGACTTGAAAACATTAGGGACCAAGCAACATCTAGAATATAGCCAAAAAAAATTTCATTTAGCTATATCATTTTGCTGTGGAGTTTAAACACAAGTGCTTTTATGGAATATGCTATGCTCAACAAGATAATTTGAAAGTTCATGAGAAAAATATCCTTTACCATTGCCAGTTCGAAGAATCTAATTAAGGGACAGAAACACATTTTGGACAAGTTTGTGAAATTGTTTAAATACATTTCTGGTTTCAGATTTGTCTTTCATGAGATATGTCCAACTTATGCATGTGATCAACTGATCATCAATAAATATAATGAACCATCTTGATCCAGTTAGATTAGGAATTTGGGCAGGACCCCATAGGTCACTATGATTGAGGTTAAAAGGTTTGATTTTTAATAAGAGTGGTCAGGATGATGTTTTTGAGATTGCTTTGCGCTAATACAAATTTCACATTGGAAAGAGGAAACATCTTTATTCATAAATAACTTTGTATACAAGGACCTGAGATAATTGAAGCTAGGATGACCTAAATTTTTATGCCAAAACATTACATCAGAATCTGAAACAGTAGAGAAGGAAAACATTGATTGTATTTGAGGTTTTGAAAATAGAGACCACTTGTTCCTCAGCATTACCATACATTATGCCCGAAGTCAAATCCATAACCAGTAGGAGGAAAAATTACTGCACAATTTTGATCTATGGAAAGTTTGCTAACTGAAATTAAATTGTATTTCAAGTTAGGAACATCAATAACAGATTTCAAACTTAAGCCACATAAATTCGGATCACCAATTTCAGCCACAAGGGAAGAAATTCCATCTGCCACTGTAATTTTTATCTCACTATCACGCCTTTTACAGGAAGAAAACTAAGTCAGGTCCAGTCATGTGGTCTGAAGCTCCTGAATCAACAATCCAACCGGCAAAATTTAATTGTAGGAGTAGAAGTTGTAGGAGCAGAAGGTTCAGTTCTGATCTGACTAAATAAATTCTTGAGCATCTCCATTTGTTCAATGGTGAATGGAGAGGTATTTGGCTTATGTTGCTCCCCAGTGGTCTCTGCCACAAGGGAAGATGCGAAGTTATTGTGTTTCCTTTGACTATGAGGCTTACAATCCGAAGGTTTTCCATGGATGTTGCAGCATGTTTCCTTGGTGTGTTAAGGATTTTGGCAAGGATCACCCCACAGTTTGTTATCTTTATAGCATTGGCTCTTTGATAAGAACCTTGGGATGCACTACCCCAAAAGCTAGCTCAAAGGGTGAGAGTGTCCAAGGCCTTATAAATCCTAAATTAGTTGCCTATACAACCAATGTGGGACTCCAAATCCCATACCTTGCAAATGGGTCCTAACATTCAACTATGCTCCGCAGATCCGATGCCCACGCGGGCTGGCTTTGCGTTAGTCTTTTACTAGCCCTAGGCGAACACTGCAATGCCAGCATCACCACCCGCGCCGCTCGATTGCAATTGGGAGACATAGTGGAAGGCTTTGATACCATTTGATAAGAACCTTGAGGTGCACTACCCCAAAAGCTACCTCAAAGGGTGGGAGTACCCAAGACCTTATAAACCCCACATTAATTACCCATACAATCAGTGTGGGACTCCAAGTCCCATATCTTGCAAATGGGTCCTAACACTCTTGTTGCTGGACTCTCCCCTGTTTAAGATTAAAGTACAGCCAAATTGGTGAGTTTCCTCCATAGTTGGACTTGTATTCAGCATCATTTTTCTTCTACTTTCTTCCCTTTTAACTTCAGCAAAAACTTCACTGATATAGGTAGCGGCTTATTTCCAAGGATACGACCCCTCACTTCATCAAGTTCTTTGTTATGTCCGTGAGGGAAATAAAAAACTCTTTCCTTGTCACGCATTTGATTATATAGCAGGCTGTCTTTAGTACACTTCCACTTTATGGCGTAGAAAACATCCATCTCTTGCCACAACTCAATCAATACATAATGGTACTCAGTAACAGACCTATTTCCTTGCCAAAGAGTATTTTGGATCTCAAAACATTGAGAAGAATTTTCAAACTCTTGAGTACATTTCTTGGACTGTTTTCCAGATTTCATGAGTTGTGTTGAGAAAAAGGTAGATTCGAACAATTTTAGGTTCCATACAATTGGTCAACCATGCCATCAGAGTTCTCTGCTTCTCATGCCTTGTATGTCGAATCTGACAACGCTGGTGCAGCGATGTCTCTAGTGAGATAACACATCTTCTCCCCTCCCTTTCATAACGAGGAAGGCTAATGGTTACCACTCTCGAAAATTTAACCCATTTAATTTATGCTGGGTTATTTGGAAGGAGTTGTTAGACAAACTAGGTACACCAGGGTGGTCTGTTGGAAATTCTGTGTGAGTGAGGCACCATCACACTTGGGTGTTTCAGGACTCGGGTATTCGGTCAATTCCAGCCATGGAAGAGTTCTGGCCTTGACCCATGGTTATAGGAATAAGGAAAACAGAGGTGTCGAGCACAATTTTCTATTTTATTCTACAATATATAAACAGATTAACTAGCTGTTGGGAGAAAAATATATGATAACAACACCTTAACTTTATAGACAGAAAACTCCCAAAAAATAGAAAAAGAAATAAATTTACAAATAATAATCCCATGATTTTGGGATTAATCAAATCCCTTAATTGTTATTTTAATTTCAAATTCCTTCATAGACTTTAGAAGAAAATCGTATGAGTGTCGATGTCCCCTAAACTTCACAGGCTTTATTGTAGATGAGAAACATCTTTAGCTTAAGTCTTGTTTTGAGCGAAAACTTGTTTAACTTGACATTTTCTTCTATTTTTTCTTTACCCTGTGCTTTAATCATTGCAAATAGCTGCAAGAATGAGGCTGGCTGCAAATGAGAAAGCTGAAGCAGAGAAGATTCTGCAGATCAAGAGGGCAGAAGGAGATGCAGAATCAAAGTATCTAGCCGGACTTGGAATAGCTCGTCAACGTCAAGCCATAGTAGATGGTCTGAGGGACAGTGTGCTGGCTTTTGCGGAAAATGTCCCTGGGACAAGTTCAAAGGATGTCATGGACATGGTTCTGGTGACCCAATATTTTGACACGTTGAAGGATATTGGTGCATCCTCAAAATCCAATTCTGTTTTTGTTCCACACGGACCAGGTGCTGTAAGAGATATTGCTTCACAATGTAGAGATGGCCTTCTTCAGGGAAACATGTCTCGGTCTTGAAGTCGTATCACATCAGTAGAACTATTGGAGTTTTTCTTCTAAACTTTATCGATATAAAATATCTAATTTTGTCTATGGCTTTTGAGTTTTTTAACTAGTTTGGTTTGTTTGTATGCCCTTCCATACCCACTGTCTTTCTGTCATTGTCGTCTTCTTTTTAAAGTTGTGAATAGTCAAACATAGTACTGTTATTTTTTATTTCGAAATATAAATAATTGTGTATTTATTTGGAAATATAAATAATTGTGTGCTGAATTGCTTCACTTGTGGCTTGTGCTTTTGTTTGCATAGATATTAAGATATAAAGTTGTCCTTGACCTTGTCCTACTATCAGAATTAGTGATAGGATTAAGTCATGCCAGGGAACAGGTCCACTCAGAAGGTGATAGGGTTTTGCCCCACAAAATCTTCAGATCATCTTGGCCACGAAGATCTATGTTAAAACATTGTTAATCTGTTAAAAAAATGTTTCAAATTTCTTTTAAGAAAAAAAAAGGGTGAGAAAACCCCTAGCAAATGGAGAACTTGGTTTCAGAGGTGTGTTGAAATAAAGAGCAGGTTCATGAGTTCCTTTTGGTTCTCAGAGCACAAGTTATGCTTCCTTATCCCACAATGCCAATCAATAGTGTAAACTCCTTCTATGTGCTTTTTAGTGCCTTTGTGTTATGTCATGCTTGACACGGGTTACTGAGGAGAGTATTTGCAGGCACCTAGTGCAATGACAAGATATTGCTAATGAGAATAAATGTTGAAAAGCACAGGAAGAAGAGGTCATCATCAATTCATCATCACCACCCCTTACTTTGGCAATTGGAAAACCACTAATTCCTAGCTTCTTAAGATCATGGCTAGGTGTCAAAGATAGTAAATAAAAAAGAAATGGATGCATGGGGGAATTTTAGGAAATGGCATGAAAATTTAAAGGTATTTGAATGCAAAGTTTTCACTATATCATGCTGTTATAAACCATGATAGCATGCCCCGCTCAAATATGTTTTATTGAGGAGAGGAAAAAGCTTCATTTGTTTCTGCACCTAATCTTTAGTTTTAGTTAAGACTGCTTTGCTTTGGGTTCCTTGGGTTTTTCCCATTGGTTATTGTTTTCCTATGCCATTTCTGCAAGTGCCCATTTGTCCATTGCAGCAAGCCATGAAGCATTGACACTTTAATAACCCTGACGTGTCGTGTTTGACACTTTCCGACACTCTCGGACACTCCGACACACGTTATGGAAATTAAAAAAAAAGGTTTAAAAGTTGTCTTGCATTGAGTTTTTAGTTTCAACTATTAGATTCGTTGGATTACTAGTATTATTTTATTGAGTTTAATATAAAGATTTGGGATATCTTATGTTACTCTACAAAATTTATGAATATTATAAGTTTAGATTCATTTTTTTGTTAAATTATTGAATATTAAATATAATATACACTACATAAATTTAAAATATTATTTAATATTGGTGTCAAAATCTAACATTTTTTAGAATTAACGTGTCGGAGTATCGTGTCGTATCGTGTCACGTGTCCCGTGTCAGTATCGGTACCACATAGGCTGCAAGTATAAATTCCTACAAGATGTTTGATTTTGAGTTGCTTGTTAAACAGAATTATGGTGATATGTTTATCACACAAAAATCATAATGATGCATGGGCTTTTCGGGCGTCAATGACGCATTTGTCATTTCGCTGTTTGGTGTAACTTTGAAGAAGATAGAATACGGGCTTTGGGGTGAGTTATGTCACAAGAGTGAAGGGATTGGGCCTGAGGTGGTTTTCACTTTTCGTAGTCACATATTTTAATTTCGTCTAGCATTGGAAGGAGTATCCCCAACTATTTTCTCTGATAAATGTTATTTTACCCTTTACGTCTCAGCAGCTTATGGTGTAGTTTTGCTTTTGTTCCCTTAAAAATAGTGAAACAAATGCTAGCCCCTTATTGTGACAGTGGGTGCACTAAGCTTCGCAACCCATGTTAAGGGACAAGATGAAAACCCCTAAAGTCTCAGCAGCTTATAGTGTAGTTTTTCTTTTTTCCCCTTAAAAATAGTGAAACAAAGGAGATGAAATAATTTATTACACTTCCCCTTCAAAGGCAAAACCCTTAAATAAGTCATTAACCACCACGCAAACATCGAATTGGTACGTATGTTTAACGTCAATTCTCCATTGTTTCTTTGTTTTTAAGGGATGGGCCAGAGAAAATAAGAAAAATATCACACTCATGGGATGTGATCAACCAACAGTTAAAATTAACACCCACTTAACACCTTGATGGTCAAGCAAAGTTGATGGAGGTTTAGTGACATAACAACTTTAGGAGGTAAATTGAGAACAAGCATTAAAAAACTACAGACCAATGTAATTGGTAAACGTACTTAATTATTAGAACTTATTCTTTGCCACATACAACAAGCATATCATAAAAACTTAGAAGGTAGTTATTATTTTACTTACGATAAATTGCACTATTTTTGTCTATCAAAAAAAAATTTTGCACCATTTTTAAATCCAGACTTGCAAATTAAAAAAATTAATATTTGAGTTAAAAACTGAAGGACAAATTAGTCACACCAAGTGAATTGGTCACAATTTGATTAGTTCAACCATCCTTTAAAAAAAAATCAATTTGAAATTTTAATTACAAAAACATTTTTTTATTTCTAGTTTATTCTCTGTATATAAAATAAAAAGTCCACTAAATTTGAAAATAAAATCTGATATACAGTCACCATTCAATAACTATTTATAAAATACAAATTTAACATAATCTGATTATTAAATTATGGAATATTATTTTATTTTTTATTCTTTGATAAACAAAATTATGGAATGTTATTTTAATAATAAATTACACGTTCACACAACTAATACTTTAAAATAAAATTGAACAATGAAACATCAACCATTTTTTCAAGTTAATTAAAGGTTTGTTAACTTAATGAGAACTTTTAATTTAGCAATTAAAATAAAGAAAATCAATGACCGTAAATAATTATTAAATTGTATAAATGTCATGCTCCTGAAGCAAGTAAATACCACCCTCCACCTCCCCAAATGTCAATAAAAACTAGATATTCACATTCGAACAAAATACCAGAAAAAAAAAGGGTGAAAAAATATTTACTAGGCCTCTAAATCACAGCTTCGACATACGCCCAACAACAAAAATCATATTGCAGTAACTCTCACCTTCCATGTTCAAAATCTTACTCAAATGTGCATCAATCAAATGACGTTCGGATGAATCTGTTGAATAAATACAAATTTAAAATTTGTTTGTGCTTTATTAATTTTACACCCCACGCCCCCCAAGATAGAAGAAACTAATAGCTCCAAAATGAAGGACCAAAGGTTCATTGGGAAAGTCAAACCCTACCACTAAACTTATTGCCTCCACCACAAGAGGCGCGGCCTATATCACTCACAAAATCACCAAGTTTAAGGCTTCAAGGCCACTGCAAGACCAACCTTTGCACTCTTTTCAATGGCCCCAGTATCCACCTCACTGACGAGAGACACGCGGGTTCTTGGATTCCAATCATGCTGGATCAGAGCACTTGCCCTGCCATAGTTATTCACCCGAGCTTTCAACAAGGTTATGGGGTCAAGTGCATGTTGTGTGCCGATAGTGAGCATATTTTCATTGCTAGAGAAGCTATGCGAAAGCTCCGCACCAACAGCAGTGTTAGTCAGCGGGCTTACAATGTGGTAATACGAGGCGTTAAGAGTGTCACCTTTATCATTTCTACATTAATAAAAAAAAAAAAGGAACAAATAAATCAGGATATCAATTCAAGTTGTATAAGAATATGAATAACACTCTAAAATGGTAGGTATAAATAACTACATAACCTCCCAAAAAATACTTACATAGTTAGAGACGCAATAAGGTCAGCATGAGTAAGGTTCAGCCCTGCATTGTATTTGACAAAGTTGCCAGAGGCAGTATCAAATGAAAGATCCGTCCCAACAGCGACCAAATTATTTCCAACCACACCAGAGAAGTTAACAATAGGACTTGCTGTCAATCCAATGCTGGTGCTGATTCCAGCATACTCATGCTGGTACTGGAGTTCCACCTATTAAACACCACAGAGAGAATGAATATCATCATCATTCAGGACACTTGAAATATTATTGTTGACATTAAGTGAATACAAGAAACCTATAATAAAGTAACAATTTACAAGATAGGACACAAGTAAATTCTGACTACCTTGCCAGATTTCTGATCTGGAAAAATGAAGCTAAAAATTGACTTGAGTCCAGGTGCAGGTTCATCCACAGTTATGGTCGTAAGTAGCTGAAAGGTATTCAGTCAGACAAAAGAAATGTAGCATGAGCTGTAACTAATCATCAGGTATTTTGTTGTGTGAGGCTTGCGTATACAATATTCAATTAAATTATAAAGGATGCTAAGATTCCTAATGATCATTCCCAGCCACAGAAAACGACTCTCATCATTAAAATTTTGCAAACCAAAAAATAAATAAATAAAGGGAGTAACCAGTTACATATCACAGGTAACAGACCTCAGGCAAAAACATAGTTGTCAGCTAAAAATAAAAACAAAAACTATCAATATACATTAGATAAATCAATAGAAATTATTGCAATTAATTTTACTATTGCAAAATGGCTCGAGTGTTACGAGTAAAATTATCCCAGGTTGAAATTTCAACTCACATTCGAGTTTGTGTCCACTTTGATATCCGTTGTGATGTTCTTGTTCTTAATCTTAGTGCTAACATCGGCCAAATATACCTCGCCCTTCCTCACTCCAGTTGAAGTGATTTCCTAAATATAGAAGCCAGTTGAAACTGTCAGAACACTGATAACTCAGCTCTTACAATAAACCAATGAAGCCAGAATTCAAGCTAACTAACAACAATCGCCATTACAGTGAAATGAAAAAACTTCAACTAGTTTCTTGAATCATTTTCGAATTCATATCAATTATCACAAAATAATCAGCAGAGTTTCCAACTCCCAACTGTCCAACATTTAAATTTAAAAAAAAAAAGACGAAAAAGAAAATGTAGACATGCAATAAAACTTAGAAAATGACGAAAATCACAAAATTAAAAATTAAAAAAAAAATCAACAAAAGAAAATTTCCATAATCAAAGTTCAACGAAAATTCTAATGCAAAGGCAAATAGTCTTGTTGAAATTTATAAAAAAAAAAAAAAATAAACAAAGGAACTTACAACTCCAGCAGAAGTGTAAGTGGTGATGGTGAACTTGTGGTCATTCTGATAATCCTTGAACAGAAGATCTGAATTGCGATTTTCAGTGATGGTGAAATTTTCATGGAGATTAATACATGAAAAAAAGAAAAGTAAACGAAAACTGAATAAGCTGAATGATTCAAAATGAAAAAAAAAAAAAAAAAGAAGAAATTGGTCACCTCGAGCTCTCTTGCCGATGTCGGAGTAGAGACCTGGACCTTTCACCATGATTTTCCCGGAAAAACTGAAGCGGAAAATCCGAGAAAATAAGGTAGGAGAAGAAGAGGGAAAATGTGTGGAAGTGTTGGCAGAAGAGCGAAAGAGAAACCCTAATATCTGGGACGGTGAGGATGAAGAACAACCGTTAGATGGAGATGTGGAATCGTGGCCGTTGATTTAGAATATGAGCTTGAGCTGCCTCGAGAATCGGGACAATGTGTTGATCTGTGGCATATTCCCTCCCCAATTTGGATTCTCTTTTTCATTTGTCATTTGATGAGTTGCTCACGTACGTGTAATAACATGAGCAACATGGATATTATTATTTATTATTATTATTTTATCAAAATTCAAAAGGAAATATTTTATATTTTATAAAATATAGATGTAGTTGCACCGAACAAACACCTGTTATTAATTATTAATTAATGAGAGTTGGTTCTTCTACACCGATTATTACATGTTTTATATTTAGATTTAGTTTTTAATTGTAGGCTGCATGTAATTTCACTTCAATTTTTTATATGTTTACCGAATTCATTATATCTTAATAAATCATACCAAATTTATTAATCATAATTGTAAAGTAGTCTTAAGGGAATCAGAAAGAATATTATATAAATAATGGGTTTTATAATTCTCATTTAACATAAGAAAAAATCCCACATATAATAAAAGTTATTGAAAATAACTATTAATGAATTATAAAACTCATAAAAATATAAATAAAATAAATGTTGAAAGTCTCGCCCAACAATTTCTTCTTTTTTAATTTTGGAAAAGACATCTTCGGGTTGAAAATAATTATTGAAAAGTGATTTCTTCTATTATTAATGACATGGATAGAGTTTCCTTATTGAGGATTATTATTGTTAGTTAAGTCTAACCTTAGTTATGGTCCAATAGTTAGGCCCAGAAGCAGATGATATCAATGGTTAATTGATTCAGTGTTGATAACTTGATATTTGGACCAAACCAGGCAACAAATATTTTATTTTGTTTATTTATTTGGTAAGATAATATTGGCAAAATGTAAACAACACACAAAAAACACATGGGTAAGATAATAATAGTATTATTAATACCTGGTAATGTTAAATTTGTTTCATCCAAAAGAATCTTATCCAAAAATACAAAACACATGGGTTTTATTTTAATTTTTAAAACCAAAACACACGGTTTTCTTTCAAAGCCAACCTCCTGGACAAAACAAGTCTATTTATTTCGTCTCATTTGTTCCCTTTTTTCTTCCCCAAAAATTTCAAAAAGTACTTCATTTACTAACAGGAAAGTCTTATTAGTTACTGTTCGTTCTTTTTTTTTTCCTTCAAATTTTTCAAAAAGTACTCCACATGCAAAACAAGAATGTTATTACTTACCGTAGGTAGTTATGACATTTTTAATTATTTGGTGTGACCATTGCATAGTATAAGCTTATATAGCAGGATCACCTTATACATCAAAATGATGTATAACTTAATCAAGCCTAGGAGTGGTAGATTAGGCATGATAAGGGGTTGATTTATTAATATTGCTTACAAGTACAATTCACAATAACTAATATATCATTTCAATATTTATATATTAAAATAATTTTTTTTAATATATTAATTTTTGAAATATTGAAGGATATTATTTTATACAATATCATACCAAACTCTGGATAATATTAAAATTTAACCAGACCTTATACTATTAGGCCTTATACTATTAAGTCTTATCCTATACTATGCACCAAATATACCCATAAGAATCTGCTTGTGACAATTGATTCAATCCGCAGTAAAGGAATAACTTTTCGTTTTTGGAATTTTTAAGTGAGTCAAACAAACAATGATTATGAGCTTTATTGAAACGATCGGTTTAATAAATTTGTTACATGGATTTAATAAATATCCATGTCTTAATTAAAACAAATACACAACATTAACTTGGCATAAGTGGATAAATTAATCCCTTTTAATATCAAGGACTGATAAAATGAGATATAAATTTCTTTTATGGAATACAAGTTCCATTGTTATCGATAATGAATGCTGATCGTGGCAATAAATATCACCTCTTTGATTTTTCTCGATGAGAAATTATTTCATGTAACACAAAAAAGTGAATAGGACCCACTAAGAAGGAGAGAGAAAAAAGCGAATCTCATCCATTTTTATATGTGTTGCATGAGATAAATTATTTGATGTAACATAAGATAAATTATTTCACACAACATGAAAAATATATTTCGCAAAAAATATATAGGAATAAATAAACTAAGGGAAATAATTATCTCATGTTGCATGAGATAATTATCTCATATAACAGAGATAAAGCAGTTGGATCTACAATTTTATTTTATTTTTTTGAAAAAATAATGAATCACACTATATTATCTCTCTTGAGATAATATAGGCTCAAGAAAATGTTATTGACGAGGGACTCTTGGGGTCTGTAGACAGTATTTGTTGGGGAGAAGAGCACACCAAAAATGACTATTTTTTTACCATTTTAACAAAAAAACAAACGAAATATATGTTGATAGAAATTAATAGAAATCATGGTGTCAGATGGCAACGTTCTGACAGTCTTGTTGGGGCAGTGAGAGAGGAATTGATGGGATGAACGGTCAAAGATTTTATTAAATGGTGGCCATGGTCTCATTTTATGCCAGCATAATTTAGCATTCAGGTAAAAAAATAATATATTGTTTAGCATTTATTTTTTGAATAAGAAAGTTATGTCACGATTAATTTAAGGTTTTTATAATAGTTATGTTGTAGAAAAAATAATTGTATTATGTTATAGAGATTTATTTTGTGTGTCAGAGTTTTTTTTGTTGTGGGCTCCACAAAATATTGTGTGTGTATGAATTTTTTGTGGTCATATTAAATGATGGATGATAAACCCTTAATTTAACTACTTTCTCATAAAAGTACGGAAATTATAGCAACAATCAGGTGAATAATCAATTGTCATTTTATTAACAAAACTTTAACAATTTCATATAACATTAAAGATATGATAGATCTCACCAAAAAAAAAAAGATTTGATAAATACATGAACTCATAAATAATATAAATACATTCAAAATTAAAATTAAACTCTTTTGGAAAGGAATAAATTTATATTCATATAAGAATAAGAATTCTTGAACCTTTATTAATATTTAATTTTATTTATATCTAATAATTCTAATTTATTGAAGATGAGAATTTATGTAAACCGTGATATACAAACAGAATTAATGATTAATAATAATTTCCAAAAAAAATGATTAATAATAAATGTAAGTGTTTTTAAATTTACACGAATATAAATTATTCTCCACAACTCCTAAACAAATTTTCTAACATGTAATAAGCTCTCGAGAAGTAGGTCACTAATTCATTGAAAAAAAAATGTTATGTGAAGCTAATTTTTATAAGAGAACATAAGAGCCATATTATGAATTTTAAGGAAGATGTTGTTCGGAGTTAAAGATTTGTTCTTCCTGGAGTTGTGAGACAAGGAAAAGCCTGAGCAGAAAATATTTTAATGAGCCCATTTGGATGAATTTTTCTTCTTCTTCAAAAGTTACTTTTTTTTTTAAAGAAAAAATGCACTTCTCGTTTTTAGTTCGTTTGAATGTCTATTTTTAAAAAAAGCATAAGTCATAAAAAAATCAAAAATTTACTTTTTCTAGAAACTAAAAATTTCAACTTCTATGAAAAGTAAAAGTGAAACGCCAAATATTTTTTTCTAAAACTAAATATTTTTATAAAAATATAAATAACTTTATTTTTTATAAAAAACATTTCTAAAATAAGGAAGAAATAAAACTTTTTTTTTTAGAATCTTAAATAAACGGGGTGCATATGTGTTGAACATTGGTCAATCATGAGAAGATTTTTTTGTGGGGCGGGACCATAGTGGTCCCTCCCAAAAATAGAAAAAAAGATGGACGGAAGGGAAAAAATAAAAAAAAAAAGAAGGATAGAAATGAAAGAAAAGTTTTCATTTATAGAAAAAAGATCACTGAATAAATAAATGGGGCCTCTAACATGTTAAATTTTTTTCGTGAATCAGTTGTGGGTCGAGTTATACAGCCTCATATATAGGTGGATTAAAGTGAGTTGGACGGAGGAATGGGAAGGGAATAATAGCGGCGGGGCAGGAAATATTTTTATTACAACCAGTTAATAGGAGTGTGCTATATCAATTTAAATAATTTCTAAAGAGAGAAAAAAATAATTTCTAATATTTTGCCTATATACTACCGATAATGTATAGTATAAATATTACATCCAATAATAAGTACAACGATGGTATTGAAAGTTTTCTTGGTGGGGTCAACACTTTTTTTTATTTGATATTGTTGGTTCCAAATGAATTCACGAGGAAGGTATATTGAGTTTATAAAATCAATGGTAATAACAAATTTTACTAATAAAAAAATATTAAAGAGATAACAATATGATTACTTGGGAAAAAATTTAAGATGATGTAAAAAACCCAAAATCCCAATTCGGATATCTCTATTCAATTGGAAGATAAGTTTAGAATCAAACTCAATTTAAAGTATAAAAATATAATGTATTCTACTCTTATATAATAATTCACCCAAACCTACATCTAGATTTGGGTACCAAGTAAATTGTGTCCCAATTGTCAAATTCATGACAATTGCAATATACAGTTTTAACTTTACTCTAAGTCAAAAATATTTTTCTAAATAAAAATAGATTTGATTGTTTACAATACAGAATCAAAATTGATTTCAATTCGTTTCAATTGATTTTCAATCTTATTTTTTTTTCAATTCGATTTCAATTCAATCCCTAAATATTTTGGCAATCAGAGACAAAGAAGAGGGATCAAAATCACATTAATCCTTCAACAAACTTATTTGTCATTTCAAAAACTAAATAAAGTGTTAGATGACTTGATTTCGCTTCTTTGCTATAAGAGGTGTTGAGTCGAGTTTTGGTCTTAAAAGGTTAAATTTGTATTTAAATATGTCACTCTGACCAAACATCTTACATGTTATAAATATAATTATCGGCATGTGGATTTACTTATTTACAAAAAAGAGAGTCTGATTTAGCCTGTTTAAAAAAAATAAGACAATAAAAATTTATTCAAACAAAATATACAATCAACAACACTAGTAATTCCATAAATATTCATAAATTCGATGTATATCCAAACCGCATAATATAAAACAAAATCATTCAAAAAGTCTGTTTAACCAATAAAATGGGGCGAAATGGATTTAGGAGAAAGAGAGAGATATTACAAGTAATATAAAAAATATAAAATAATATACTAGGCAAACCTGAGAGGCTCTAAGGCCGAACTTTTGAATTGGAGCCTGAGATTTTTTTATTAAATGAGCTTTTATAGAAATCAAACATGGTGGTAACAACTATTTTTAGACATGTAAACTCAGATCTTCACGAATCGAGCCAAATGTCTGATTCATTTAGGGTCCCTATTTGCTATCATCCAAACTGCACAGTATATGATACCCAACAGATTTGTCATTTTCATAGACATCTCATTGTTTATTCATCAACATATTCACGACTTTGGTGCCATATATGTTTGATTTTATATTTGATTATGTTATAGTTTTGTTGCAAAATTACAATATCTATTCCCGTTTTCAATGGTCATTCATTGCCATTATAGTTTAAGGTCAAAATGACCAAAACCAAAAGACTCACACTTCCATAAAAAAATACTATCATTAAAGTAATTTTTTAATAATAATACCAGTATAAAGTTACACAGGCAGCTTATAATAATACTATCATTAAAGTAATATCTTTAGGGATATAAATCAGTCAGACACTTTCACAGGGGCAGGGGCAATCTCGACCTATTACATATAATGTAATAGAATAGGTTTAAGCTTTTTAAAAAGCTTATTTAAAAACTCTGTCATATGCTTTGTTCTACTTTTACATATCAGGTCTATAAATTTTCATGCCGGCTTATATCTTATTATTTATTTTAATAATTTTAAATAATAAAATTAATATTATTTTAATTATTCTTTTGATTATTGAATGTCTAATAGACTTAAACAGACTAACAGGTTTAGACCAAAACTTTTGTTTTTAAATATAGGTAACGTCAGACTTATAATTTGGGCTTACACAAAGTTAAAAGATCAAGTCAGAGATAAAATATTTTACACAGACCTGACCTATTTAAGCCAATCAAAACCATTTACACTCCACACACCTTATATCCACCTGTTTCATTTTTTAGAGGATGGAAATAAAAGGAGAATATTTTTAGTGATCCAAAATACTGGAGATGAAAATATAAATAAAAGAATTAAGTTTTTTCCCCCACATTTGGAAAAGGGACCACTAAAAATATTCTCAGATGGGATTAGTTTCATAGGCAAGTACAGGTGTCTGGTCAAAAACCATAATGATCCCAAAATGGTAACACTTTTCATTCTTTTTTTGTTAAGGGAAAGACAAATGAATCAAGTATTCAGTATGATTTGCCGCATGTGTAATTCATGAAGTGCACTGACATTGAATGTTGATATACTGATCTAATTTAATGTAAAATAAAAATTTAATAAAATAAAAATTTGAATATCTGGGAAAAATAAATTTTTTTATTGAATTAGATCAGTTTTTAATTTTTAACTTTAAAAATTGATATAATTTAAATTTAATTATATTTATATGTATAGATACAATTTTATTATGAAATTATCGTACTATATATTTATTCTCTTATTCTTTATCGAACAAAAATTAGTAATTAATCATTCATTAATATGTGGTTAATTCAACTTTATGTTAAAACTTTTATAATTATCATAGAATATAAGTAAGGGACAAATTATTCTACCTATCCTATTTTCATACCTATTTTACCCATCATTCTCCAATAACGTGTTAAATCAGGGATTCAATTTAGGTCTCAACTTTCTTCTCTCGAGAGCCTAATTTTTTTTTTTTTGGTAAAAGACGAGAGCCTAATTTAATAGTATTAGAGAATAACGAGTAAGATAGACATAAAAAAATATAGATAAAATAATCTATCCCTTAACTAATTATAATATTTTTCTTATTTTGACAAAGACGATTAAATCATAACGGAGTATAATCTAAAATTTGCTTAATTAAGTAATCATTTTATTTGAATTTGTATATATCTAACAATGATTATTATAGGTAGGTGAAGGGAACAAAATTAGAACGAAAGAGAGATTCAGGAGAGAGAATTAGGGAGGATATTTAGACATTACGAAATATACTTGAATTATTTTCTTCTTCCCTCTCTTTTTTTTTTTTTTGATAAACGTCTTATTCTTCTCTTTTTATTTGTTGATTGAACTAACATTTTATAGAATTATAACTTCAACAAAGATAAGAAAACCCTAATTTAAATTCAAAACTAACAACACTTACATGATAACAATTAATAAGACAATTTAAACAATTAAGATAAATATAAACTAATCTAATAAGAAATAATTAGGATAATGAGATCATGGTAAATCTTGATTACTATAGTAACAATATAAGCCTAACTTATAAGCATATGATGAAAACAAGTATTTGTTAGGCAAAAATTAACTTATTAAATAAGAAAATTTCATAACTTAAATCCTAAAATGAGTTTATTTATGGGAAAAATTACTTTTATGCTAAATGTGATAAGTTTTTCTCCTACATATCATTCGATAACTGTATCATCTTTTTCTTTTCTTTTTGTTTTTCAGATGGTAGAACCCACAAATTTATCTCTACGACATAAAATAATTTATCTCCTTTAACATGAGATTAATAAAATCTTTTATTTATTTAGGCAAGGCTATAGATAACAACAATACCAATCCTTTGGTGTTAAGGCAACACAAACCCAATTTACCAAATAAAAAAAAAAGCGCAACGCAAACCCATAACATAAATAATCCTTAGGAATATTACTCTCATTTTATATTAGAGTAGTTTTCTCGTGATACCCATTATTAAAGAAAAAAATGGGTAATTTTTTTGAAATGAGATAACATACGTTAATGTGTTCGCTTTTTCTGAAGTTATTTGCAGTAAGTCTAATACGACGTCATTTTGGATTAAAATCATAGTATTTTTATAAGTTTAATTTATTTCAGGATTATTATAATCTTTATAATTATAATTTTTTAAATTTCTAATTTCTAAACGACGTCATTTTAAAAATTAATGGAGATAACTTATTTGTATTAATTACATAAATATTTTTTCGAAAGATATTTACATTATATAAATATATATATATATATCCTGCATATTTATAGGTTTTTTTTTTTTTTTTTTAAGAAAATTGTCAACAGTGCTTTACTAGCAAAACAAGAAAAGTTATCTCATCCATCCCGAGACGAAAATCATTGGAAGTAACATACAAATTTTATTTTATTTTTTATTTGTAAGGAATCTAAAGTATTTTAAAAAAAATCCTGTCCACGTTTACAAGTATGTGCAAGCTAAGAGAGGTGTCTGTTGTGTCGCTGCAACATCTTCCTTAACATCATTTCCTTGCAAAAGGAGCCACCATACCATGAATATGATCTTCTCCACCACCGTTTCCTTAGAGCCACTCTTCAACTTCACCCATTCTCGCAGAGAAGCTTCCATTCACCGTTCCAAGCCAAAGCCATTGTTCACGCCTTTCTCTCTCACTTCCTCTTCCAACAACATCAAAAACTATGCCTCTTCGAACTTCTGCTATTCCCGGCCACACCACAGTTTCCACACTCCAAAGTTTGAAGCTTTTGCAACGAAAACAGATACCCTCGAGTCTCTTCAATCCTCTGATGTCCTCTTCAACCAGACTTTCCCCATCAACCGAACTGAACTGGTCTCTCACCTTTGCCTTAACACTTTTTTTTTAATTTTTTTTTTATTGAACATTGTTTTGTTTGTTGAGAAAGTTCTGGGAAAACCCAGAAGAAAAAATTTAATTTTTCAGAGGAAAACAGTGAAGAAGAAGTTAAAGGGTATTAGAATTTTTCTTTTAGCATTTTTCTCCGCGGAGAGTAAAAGGGGTATAATTTTGGATCAGCTCAATCAGCTTGGTTGTTATTACTGTTATTTGTTTTTTTGGGTCATCGCGTTTTCTTTTGAGTTTGTATAAGTATCTAGTGAGTTTAATGTTTGCACTTCCAAAAAAGGAAATTACCAGTACATAAAAAGGCAAAAAGTTTTTTTTTTCTTTACCTTTTTTCTCTTTGTTCTGTCATTGAATAGACATATTTTGGTGTTTGGCGTTGATGGGATTGTTGTCATAATTGAAATGGAATCTGCAGGTGGAGGGAAAGATCTTTGTAAGATTAGATCAGGGGAAGGATTTGAGAAATTGGGAGCTTACAGTGGGTTGCAATCTACCGGGAAAATGGATTCTTCACTGGGGAGTTTCCCATGTGGATGATGTTGGAAGGTACGTCATGTTTAACAAGGTGTTTGAATTTGCTTTCATTATAATTTTGAGAATTTGCTTCCATGTGGATGATGTTGGAAGATATCTGGTTATTGTACTTTATTTGAAATCATTGTAAGAGCAAAATCTTAATCTTAATGATCCAATAAAGATATATGATGATGATGGAAGCTTGATTCTGCAGTGAATGGGATCAACCTCCTCGTGATATGATACCCCCTGGATCTATTCCTATAAAGGTAGACATTGGCTTCATGATTCATGATCTCTCATATGGCAAATGTTCATTATTGCCATGCAGAAAGTTTGAGTGTGAAGTGAAAATTTCAGGACTATGCAATAGAGACACCTTTGAAGAAATCATGGTCATCTGCTGAAGGAGACACTCTTCATGAAGTCAAGATTGATCTTAAACCCAACGATGAAATTTCAGCAATTAATTTTGTTCTCAAGGTTTATTTTCTTACAGTTAGCAGCTGGAGATGTTAGTTACTAGTGTTAGAAATGTAATTGTCAAGTACCCCCAACCCCCAAGTTTCTTTATTTCTTGCTTCTTTCCAATATGGGTGGTCCTGTTGATGTAGGATGAGGATACTGGTGCTTGGTATCAACACAAAGGAAGAGATTTCAAGGTTCCTCTGGTCAACTCCCTCAAGGATGATGCTAATATTATTGGACCTAAAAAGAGCTTTGGTTTATGGCCAGGTTTTTTTGAAATCATTATGCATTGTGATTTTTTTGCTTCTTCAATGAATTCTTATTTTGTCTCTCTTAAATTTGTACATGTCATGGCTTTATTTTTATTTTTTTCAGAGAGTCAAATAAATAATAATCCTATGATAAATCATAGCATGTAGTTTCAACTAGTTCCTGTGTGTTATATCACCTTCAAGTTTTATAAATGAAGATACTTTTTCTTAAGATGCTTATAGATGATAAACAATATAGTGGACAGCCATTGAGAATATTACAGCAAAGAAAGAGAAAGGAGAAGAAAATGTTTGCCATTTGATGTGTATCTCAGTGCTGTGTAGTATTTTCCATTTTAATATAGGGAAAAGTAACAATTTGGTTGATCACAATTTTGTCAGAAGAATGAAACTTGATTATATCCTAACATCATCCTTTACAAAATTTTGGTATGGGGAGCCAGTTATCTACTTAATTTTCAAAACATGATTAGTTGTGCTTATAATATGAGTTAGGGATGCTTCTTTTCTTTTTATTTTAATTTTAATTTTGTTATCCTTTTAGATATGTCCTCACACCATATTTTTTGTGAACTTGAGCTGAGACACGTTTCATGGTTTTTCCTCACTCACAGAGGCCTTGGGGCGGATATCTAACATTCTCCTCAAGTCGGAAGGAACAGATGACAAAGTTCAAGATAACAACAGTGAATCCAGAGGTCCAAAACAGGAAAATAGTCAACTAGAAGGTTTCTATGTAGAACTGCCTATTACCAAGGAAGTTACTGTCAATAACTCTATCAGTGTCTCCATTAGGAAATGCTCTGAGACAGCTAAAAATCTTTTATATTTAGAAACGGATATAACTGGAGATATTCTCCTTCACTGGGGAGTTTGCAGGGATGATTTGAGAATGTGGGAAGTTCCCCCAGCTCCTCATCCACCAGAAACAGTAGCATTTAAAGACAGAGCTTTGAGAACTCAATTACAGGTAGAAATCTGACAAATTGTCCCTCTTTTGTTTTTTATGTTTTAGCGCTTGTTTAGGTTAATAAATATATTTCAATACTATTGCTTCATTGGTGATGTTCTTGTCTTTGACAAATTCAAGGAAGATGTTCCTATACTTAAATACTTGCATAAGATTTCAAACCTGATTTTCCCATTGTTTTCTAAATTATAATAAATAAATCACTTAATATGGTTTTGTCTTATCAGACTATAAAAATTAAGACTGTATGTTTGTGTCAATATCTCAAGGATTAACCTTGTCTTCTTGTCTTTCCTTTAGTTAGGTGTTGGTGTTCTCTTAAAGTCAAATCCATGTACTCTTTTTATTTAAGGTTTCTTAACCATTCTTTTGACGATTTAATCCACTGAATGTTCAAAGTTTTATATCTAAATAATTCCAGAAACTCGGTGCATTTTACCCTCCAGGCAGCACTTTTATATAACTGCATTTCTTTTATAAATACTGCTGTAAGTTTATATGAGTTGATGAATATATTTGGATCATGATTGAAATATTGAATTCATAATATGCAATCAACCTGCAGTCAAGAGACAGTGGATCAGGAAGTTCAGTACAAATCTCCTTGGGAGAAGAATTTTCAGGATTTCTTTTTGTTCTTAAGCTAAATGAAAATACATGGCTAAATTTCATGGGAAATGACTTCTACATCCCTCTCCCAAGTTCTAGTAGTGCGATTATTGGCAATAGAGAGGATCAATCAGAAGGTGTGCAGAGGGAAGTGACTGAAAAAGCAGATCAAGAGGAATCTGTCTCTGCATTTACTGATGGAATAATCAATGAGATAAGGCATTTGGTGACGGACATTTCCTCCGAGAAAAGTCGAAAGACGAAATCCAAAGAAGCACAGGAAATCATTCTTCAAGAAATAGAAAGACTTGCTGCTGAAGCATATAGTATCTTCAGAAGCTCCGTTCCAACTTTCTCCGAGGAAGCTGTTGCGGCATTTGAGGCTGCTGTGGTATCTGAGGCTGCTGTGGAGTCTGAGCCTGCCATGGAATCTGAGCCTGCTGTGGAATCCAAGAAAGTGGTGTTGCCTTACTCGCCTCCAAAAGTATCCTCGGGAACAGGCACTGGGTATGAAATATTATGCCAAGGATTCAACTGGGAATCTCATAAGTCTGGAAGATGGTACATGGAGCTTAAAGAGAAAGCTGCAGAATTAGCGTCATTTGGCTTCACAGTCATTTGGTTACCACCACCTACAGATTCTGTTTCGCCTGAAGGATACATGCCAAGGGATTTATATAATTTAAATTCTAGGTACTTGATTAAAATCCTTTTAAAGGTCTAGTTATTTCAAAGTTGCTGATGGCAGTTATCTTTAAGTATTTAGATAGAAGGCCCAGTGTTAGGAAAATTGCTTTCACTCAAAAGCATTTGCCAGATGCTGCACCTTCAAATATTATCATCACTGATTCACTTGAGTGGCAGGAAATATTCTTTGATGTGCTGATTTATATAATGCTTGAGAAAAAGACGAATAAAACTTTGTCTCAGGATAGAAAATAATCACATATCTCCATGAAAAGGAAACTTTTGATATGAACTGTTATATCTTTTATTTAATATATCAGATATGGAACCTTTGATGAACTGAAGGATGTGGTGAAAAGATTTCATGAAGCGGGAATCAAAGTGCTTGGAGATGTTGTTTTAAATCACCGCTGTGCCCAGTTTAAGAATCAGAATGGTATTTGGAACATATTTGGAGGTCGTCTCAACTGGGATGATCGCGCAGTTGTAGCTGATGATCCACATTTTCAGGTTTATTTGTGAGAGTTTTAGATATGTACTTTGTTCTTTACTCTTTACACACTATTAATAATCATACTAAAAAGAATCAGATATATCTTTTCTATTTTCTCTATATTATCAGCTACTTGTCTAGTTTCTTTATTTGGTTGAAGAACAATGCCTTTCACTTATGTTTTTCCCCCTACTATTAGGCTAGTCAATTTTCTATTCCGAGAATGAGAACCATTGATAATTGATATCAACACTCATAACATGTTTCTAGGAAAGAAGATATAAGTGCTTTGTTTGCTGTTTCCTAGTAAAGTTGGGTACATTTGAAAACTACAGATTGAAGTGTAATAGTTTTTTATTTATATCTTATTTAACCCCCAGCATATCATTCTATGGTTTATGTTTTTAAACTACTTTGTGATTACTTGTAATTATATGTTATACTACTTTGTGCTTGTTTGCAATTTTATTTCATTGATTGAAAACAGAATAACTTTATACTCGTTAACCTAGATTACAGTAATTAGCAGTCATCTGAAGTTCAGGGTGAATAATTTTCCTAAAATGTATGGTATAATCTTAAGTACTTTTGTATGCAATTGGTAGCTCACTTACATTAGTTAAAATTGTTTGAAAGATGCCAATCTTTAATTTTTGTGAGAGGAAGAGACACTTTGTGAATATTTTATCGTATGTTCATATTTTATTCTTATCACTTCGTTAAGTAAACTACGAAACTCATAAGTTATTTGTAGATTGTTACTGGATTTGGCGGTCCTATCTGCAACCCCAGGAACCTAATTTTTATGTAATGTCATAAAGTTGGTACTCCCAGATTATTCAAAGTTCCCACATAATAAGAGACCATGGAGTGGATTATGATGATATCGGGAACCAAAGATTTTTCCATCCCTGATTATTATGTTATTGAACCCTATCCTTAATAGGAGTACATAGCATATTTCTTTGTATCTATTGTAAATAGAAAAGGTTGTTGTTTTCTAAGAATAAATAAAATAAAATAGGTTTAATGACTAAATTTTGTGAAGCAAAGGCTCATATGCATTATGTAAAGCAGATCTTCATGTACATTACATTTTTGAGTTGGAAGCCCACTGAATATGCCAGCTGTCTGCATGATAAACAAAATTTGACAACAATGAAGCATTTGAAGTGCCTTTGGTGTTAGTGTGAGATACTATATGACACTGTTATCTTTCTGGGTTAATCTGACATAAATAATGGATATTCTTTCTGCCATACAGGGGAGGGGCAACAAGAGTAGTGGAGATAGTTTCCATGCTGCTCCAAACATTGATCATTCCCAGGAATTTGTGAGAAAGGATCTTAAAGAATGGTTATGCTGGTTGAGGTTTATACTCGTTACCCTAATTTTCAATAGCTTACTATTAGCACAAAATGTTGTGTCAGAGGGAAACATATCCAATCAGTTTGTAAGTAGTTCATACATTATAATGTTGTATTATGAGTCATGATTTCATTGCCAAAATGGCTATGCTGGAGAACTAAGACAATCTGGCATAGAAAATGATGTTAAAATCATCTTTTGGAGACTCTGGCATGTAGCATAACCAATAAGACAATGTTCTAGTTTCATGTAACAATTCAAATGTGTGCTTCAACATCATGATATAACAAGAGTTTCAACTTCTTTTGCGAGAGGATGCTTGAACATACTTGAGTTATAGCAGACAGAAATTTATGGGTGTCTTAATTTATCTCAGGCTTGTCATGTTTTCCTTTTGCACTAATGAATGATTCCCGTGGTAAATTCTTTTCCATGGATGAATCATACTAGTGGTGACTTATGCTGACTATTATTCAAACCTTCCCCATCTTTTTTCTGTTTGCAGTTTGGTCATGCTTGCACTTGCGTTATATCTTTAGTTTATTTTCTTTTAGTGTGTTTGATTATAACAAGCCCGTCTCCAGAGTCCAGTCCTATATGCTATCGCCTGCCACTGCATTATATCTTTAGTTTATTTTCTTTTAGTTTGTTTAATTGTAACAACCAACAAGCTTAAAGCTTAGTAAGTTTTGATTTGAAAGGGAGTGTTATAATGTATAGAAAATATCTCATGAAAATATTATTATTATATCTGAACATTTTAGAGTACCTTATATGATCTCTTAGGGGTGGTTTTCATATTTCATCATATTTCATGATTTCTTTCCTTATTTAATTAGGATCAAGGGTCTAGTGTTAGTATAAGTAGCGGTTAATGCTTTTTCCTTTGTATTACACCAATATATACAAGAGAATATTATTCATAGTCTCTTTTATCTCTTTTTTACTCATCCTTCGCCTACATTTCTTAATTTCGACATATACCATGTGTCTGTGATGCTCATTTATATAGTTTTCCCCCTTTTTGTTTTTGTTGCATTGAAGTATTACAAGAATTGTATCTTTTTCTAATGCTGTGTCATTTCCAGGGAAGAAATTGGGTATGATGGGTGGAGGCTTGACTTTGTCAGAGGATTTTGGGGTGGTTATGTAAAGGACTACCTGCAGGCAACTGAGCCTTACTTTGCTGTTGGAGAATACTGGGATTCCCTCAGTTATACATATGGTGAAATGGATCATAATCAAGATGCACATAGGCAGAGGATCATTGACTGGATTAATGCTACCGGTGGCACTGCTGGTGCATTTGATGTTACAACTAAAGGGATTCTTCACGGTGTAAGCACGCAATGATTTCAATAACGTTTATTCAAATTTTACATTTCCATGTAAAAAATATTCTTGGTGTGTATCTCTTACATAACATGAAAATTTGACAGTCATATGTGTTTTTAAATATTCTTCACTGTGTATGCTACTTTGTTTCTTGAGCTTCTGTTCTTTTGTTTTTTTTCTTTCATTAATTTTACTGTTACAGTGATAATGCTTCTAGTTATAGAATCTCATACTCATTGCTGATAAGCTGCTTGCTGCCATTTTTGAAATTTTTAATGGTTGTTTATTCTTTAATCTTGAAGAAATCTGATTTAATTTCCGCTCCATATAGGCATTGGAAAAATGTGAATATTGGCGATTGTCAGATAAGAAGGGAAAACCCCCTGGTGTTCTTGGATGGTGGCCCTCCCGTGCTGTTACTTTTATAGAAAATCATGACACTGGTTCTACCCAGGTTTGAACTTCCCCTTTCAAAAATATCTCGGTACAGCTTGAGATCTTTTCAAGGTTGAATAATTGAATTTGGTTGAAATAATTTATTATCATTGGCTGTGCTTCACCTAATATTACGAATGATACCACTAGAAAAACCAGAAATTTTCAAATTAGGCATTTTCCTTTGAATTTCTTCAGATTGTTTATGTAGATTTATGTATCTACCTGTGGATCCATATTAGTGTAATTATAAACATTTGCAATAGTTTTATGTATTAAAAAGTAATGGTTGAAAGGATTTAAGTTTTATTCAATGCGTGGTATTTATAAGTGTTGATTAGATAAGCTGTTAATATACCAACGGGGGTTGGCTCAAGTGGTAAGGTACTTGGGTTCGCTTAAGCAAGGACTCGAGTTCGAGACCTTGTGTATGCAGAAAATCCTCGCTGGGAGACTCACCTGCCAATACTAGGTAACCGACGCGGGTCGGATTGGATATAGTCGGGGCGAAGCCCCGGAAACCAGTGGAGCAATCCAAAAAAGATATGCTATTAATATGATGAAACAAGATTCAGAATTGCAAGCATTTAAATACTGGGATAGCCATATATAACAGATAAAGCTATCTGATATCTATGTGCCCCCTCCTCTTGCAGGAATTCATTTGTTCATACTGTTTTATATGCTAAAAAAAGTAGCAACTACTATAAGATTTCCTTCATATTTTCTCTTGAAGGGTCATTGGAGATTTCCCAATGGAAAAGAAATGCAAGGATATACTTACATTCTTACTCACCCAGGAACTCCATCAGTGTTCTTTGACCACATTTTCTCTCACAAAAAGACTGAGATAGCGACACTTATCTCTATCAGGAAGCGGAACAAGATCCACTGCAGGAGTACAGTAAGTATCAGAATATTCTCTTATATTCTACTTAGTTATTGTTTAAGTGGATGGATATTTTCTGGGGTGGACGATGAGGAAAATTTTCTTTGCATGTCAAAGTGATAGAAACTGGAAATTTGAACTGAAATATCACAAAGCTAATTTTGGTTACAAACTTAGGTCAAGAGAGTGAAACTATTTACTGATCATAATATACATGAAGACAATGATGCTGTTGGACAAATAAACGAAATTCTCTGTTTGCAACAGTCCTTAAGAATGCAATTATGTTTTGTCTGCAGTTGTTATATATATATATATGGGACAGGATCATTTTACACCAGTGTAAGTTACACTCTTGATCTTATCCGTTGATCCCACTTATATCTAAGGGCTCTAATTTTTTAGTAATGTGAGCCATTGGATACAAGTGGATCAATGGTCAACATTGACTGTAAGACTTATAACTCTTACACCGGTGTAAGAATATATATATATATATATATATATATATATATATATATATATATATATATATATATATATATATAGTGAGCATGAGATGAGGGCAATTTTTGAATGCAGTCTTACCCTTGTATATTTGCAAAGAAGCTGTTTTTCAAATTTGAACTCATAATCTTTCAGTTACAAAGGAGCAATTTTACCTTCGCTCGAGCTTCGCCTGTGTTTTCTTGGGGTTTGATAGGGAAACCATATGCATGCTTACATTTTCATGATTCTCTTGATATGTTCTTTAGATGGCCATTCTTTGTCCAACTATATAATGTACAAACATTGATATTATTGGAACACTCACTTTTCTTTCCCGGTGTTTAAGGTTCAAATTTGTAAGGCAGAAAGGGATGTTTATGCTGCTATCATAGATACAAAAGTTGCTATGAAGATTGGACCTGGTCATTTTGAACCGCCTAGTGGATCCCAAAGATGGTCCTCAGCTTTGGAGGGAAGAGACTATCAGATTTGGGAGGCATCATAATGTAATTATATGTATCTTGTAAGTATATATTCCTTTGGAAAATCTTCCCCATTGCATATCTCAATTGCCTTTCTTAGGAGGCAAGTATAAATATAGTCAAGAATAGGATATTGTATTCGGATTATGGTACTGCAGGCTGCAATTGAAGTGAGTTAGAGTTGTGCCACACTGTTGCTGAACGTATATATGATTCATAGAAGCAACATTATGGAGAAGGCTGCAGAGGGTTCGTTTCAGTCAAAAAGCTGGCTCCTTTGAAACTGGAAAGCCTTCAAATCAGGAAATATCATATGTTACTATGTGTTTACAAATTTAGACATTTATTATGACAATAAATGTATCGAACAACTGGCATCAATAGTACATAATTATTTTTTAGTGTTTGTAAAAATGAATAAGGGATGATTGAAAGATTTCGTGATTATATATTATTTGAGGGTAGAATATTGTAACAACCAATTAGTGTTACTATCAATATTACTACCAATCAATTTCACCGTTAGATCGATTATATTGATTTTATATTTATTTCCATCTTTGTATGGTCATGATTCCCTATATTTAATGTGAATAGCATTCAATATGGGAAATCATGACGATATAAAGGTGAAAATAAATATAAAGTATTAAATATGAGAAATCATAATCATACAAAGATGGAAATAAATATAACTGTTGTATCAATATAATCAATCTAACGGTGAAATTGATTGATAGTAACATTGGTAGTACCACTAATTGGTTGTTGCAATATCGTTCTCCATTATTTTAATCATTTGATTTTAAATAATTTTTAAATTAGAAAATATTTATTTAAAATGAAAAACTTATACATCCTTCTCTTTCCAAAAGCATCTATCCTAAATATATCTTAAGTTTACAAATTTATGAAATTTTAGTTCTTGATTTTTCACTTGTTCATATCTTTTGTATGGTAGAACCGTAGAAGGTAAACTATCTTGACCTGAAGATGGCATATGCGTAAGTTAAGATGAATACAATGGGAGTGATTATCTTAAAGATGAGTATCAGTATGCCTTGCCACCCTCCAATTGCAAGCAAACTAAGATGGTTAATCGTTTATCGGGGGTGTTTGGAACAATAGAAATTTTGTTTAACCAGGTAAATTACTGGAAAAACGGTGGGTAAGTATAATTAGTGGGAAAATTAAAAAAAAGTTGTTTGATATGACACAATATTACCAGGAAATTTGATGTAAGTTTAATAAAATTAAGTTTGGTTGAAAATAAAATATTAATAGAGAAATATATTGAAAATCCAAAAATACCCCTTATTAATTTCGAATCTCTGGAATGAAATAGACCCGTTCCAGTCATTGTGTCGCTCGTTTGAAAGTGAGGCAGCATCGTTAATTTGGTACATGGATTTTGAGACATGAAAGAAGGGATTGAAATGATGCTTCAGTGTTTCATTCCCTCACCTCGAACCGTAAGCAATGCTTTTCTTCAATATCGGTTCTTGTTGATATTGAATTTCAAAGAGACAACAGATTTCCCGACGGAATATTAGTTAATTCCACACCTTTTCTTCAATTTTTCTTCGTCCTTTCAAACCCCATTGAAGATCAGGGGCATTTCAGTAACAAATATTAGGCCAATTTTTTCACTTCAATTTTTCTTCCTCCTTTCAAATCCCATTGAAGATCAGGGGCATTTCAGTAACAAATATTAGGCCAATTTTTTCACTTCAATTTTTCTTCCTCCTTTCAAACCCCATTGAATATCAGGGGCATTTCAGTAACAAATATTAGGCCAATTTTTTCACTTACCTATCCATTTGCAAATACCACCTCTGATGTGGTTTTTCGAAATAGTAATTTTGAGTACAATTTGCACACCAGCTGAATTTCATGGGGAAGACACTTGCCTAGTTTAATTTTTCATACTCTTCTACCAAACATGGAATAATCCAATTCCCACCCTCACTTACGTGGCCATTCCACAAAGAAACCACCTACTAAACACCCCGTTAGAGACTTATATCCGATACTTTGGTTCTGAACAATCAAAGAATTGGTTGTCCTTGTGGGTCTCAAATCATGCTTTGGCGCTCAAATCATGGTTTGTCAAATCAAAACTTTGAATTTTGCATGTCCCTACATGATTTTTTTTAAATATAAAAAAATATTATGCACGGTGAAAGCTGGGAAATCTAGTGTTTAGCATCATTTTCCAAATTTAATTTGATGTAGTTTTCCTATTTAATATCGTATATTGTATTTTTATTTTCTTTTAATATACTTTTTAAAAAAGATATTTAAAATGTACAGTATTATCAATTTATCACAAATTTTAATTTTTTATATCAAATTTTAAAGTTAAATACATATTGAATTTAAATTGTAACGCATATACTTTGTTTTTTTAAAAAAAAAAGTAAAGTAAGAGTGATTACAGGTTAACCAGTTTTTAATGACTAATTTCATACTTAGAGTGAAAAAATCTCATAAAAAAAGTAGTTTGTAATAAAAAAATTATTAAAAAAAACAATTTTAAAGAAAATTAGAAACAGGTAGATACATATATATATATGGGTTCGTTTTTGCAACAGTTAACGTAGATTAGTTATCTACATTGAGTCTAAAATAACATCATTTTGAGCTGAACATCAAGGTATTTTTATAATTATAATTAATTTCAAGGTTATAATAATCTTTCTCATTGTAATTTTTTAATTTTTCAACTCAAAACGATGTAATTTTGGGAGTGAATATAAATAACTTATCTATATTCACTATCTTATTATGGAGTGATGTAGATTACTTTTCAGTAAGCATGGGACTAAAATTGTTTCATTAACTACTTAAGTAAGCATGAGCTAGTTAGATAATTGCTCAGGCATTAGAATGAAAGCTTGCTCTTTGTAAAGAACCTTGGATACATCACCCCAAAAGTTAGCTCAAAGGGTGAGAGTGCGCAAGACTTTATAAACTCCACATTAGTTGCACATACAATTAATGTGGGACTATATATCTCAACAAGCCCTCTCACACGAGAGCCCATTGGGCTTGAAGGGTGGATGATGCAAGAGGCCCAGCCTACCTGTGCTAAGAGAGTACATAAGAGAAAGTGGGGGACGGCGAGACTCTGATACCATGTAAAGAACTTTGGGATACACCACTCCAAAAGCTAGCTCAAAGGGTGGGAGTGCCCAAGGCCTTATAAATTCCACATTACATATACAACCAATATGAGACTATATATCTCAACACTTTTTTATCATTCCATGTGAAAATGAATAGCTTTGCATAGATACCTCATAGAGTCAAACCCGTTTCCACAGGAATTAACGTTGATAAAGCTCGGCAAAGGGAATAAACTCTTTTCTGTCCGGTTTTCAGTTATACAACCCGATAAAGAGTCCAAGTTGGTTGGAAATTTTACACAAATTGACAGCTAAACAACAAATAAGTACTCTTTTTTGACGGCATTTACTAGACATTTATTAACAACTTTCCTTATTGACACATTTTGCTTTTGCACGTTATAGTATATACGACAGAATCACTTATACATGGTTATCCCAAAAAACAAAAAAGTTTTCTAAAGACATTTTGGACTCATTATTCAGAACATGCAAAACCCATTTGTCTCACTTTCTAATGCCAAAATTACACCGTCATTGGATTCGCCAACTTTGGTCTTTTTTAGGATGAGTTACTGCAAGCTTATTTATTTATTTTTGGAGGCAAATTGCCTTTTTTAAGTTTGATATACTAACTTTGTAATGTATATTTAGGGATGTTTATATAATTTTAGGTGAATTAATGTGAAGGGTATTTTGGTAAAATGTATATGATGAAAATATATAACATTTTGATTTAGTGTGTGTCCTTCCATTAATTCCCCTAAAATATATACAACTGGTAATCAAAACGAAGTAGTTTTGAACGTGGATATGATAAGCCTTATATGTCATCATGGTAGAAATGGCCCCCTTATTTATTTATGTTTGGAGGCAAATTTCCTTTTAAGTTTGATATACTAACTTTGTATTGTACTGTATATTTAGGGATGAACTATGGATGGGATATACAAACCCGGATCATTACACATGGTTAAAAATGTGTTAAATGAAAACCATATAAGTGGAAGGACTACTAAATCCAAATTGTCTTTCCACATGTGGAATCCTCATTTGATCCACTTAACCAATGTGAAACTTCATCACTCACACTTAAATTCTGAACAACCATAGTCTTATTGGTCTCAGTTCTAAAATGCATGGAAATATAATAATCTTTCTAAGACTTTGATTCTATCAAAAGCATTGTTATGGATAGTTCCCAACAAAAAAAGTTGTCTTACATTGAGCCATATGATTCTTTTCATACCTTAATAAGTAGGCTCTTAGCTGCAGGCTCTTTTGGTTTCGTGTGGTGTGGACAAATTAAATTTGTCTTATGGTAAAGTTATCATCGACATTTTTGTGTCTTTCTTTCAAAAAGCAGTTAAAAAACAACAAAAGGACAACTTAAGAATGAAACAAATTTTCTGTAGGATATATAGTTAAGTCACAGCTTGAACCTGGTATCTTGTTCCAAGTAAGTTGCAGTGTTATCTATTGGCTTTGGCTGCTGAGAGAGAATCAAGAAGAGTGAAATGGAGCTTGCCACTGTGAAGTCTGAATTGAACCCAAGAAGTCACCGGTTACTCATGATAGATGGTGAGACTAATGGCACTAAGTGTGTCAAAAGGCGGCGAAGAGATTCATCTGTAGCACTGTTAGTGGGCAATGAACAACAAGGTGAACAAACAGAAGAAAAGCAACCATTAGGTGGCCAATCAACCACCCCCACAGTGAAAAGAAGCTCAAGGTTCAGGGGTGTTAGCAGGCATGTGATGTTAATAAACACCATACTCTTTTTTCTTGCTGTTTGTGGTTTCTTTCTGATTTGAAGCTAATTGTTTGATGTAATATAAAATCATTCATATGTCTTCATTTAACAACTAAGTCCAAATGACTCTTGTTTGAGAGGGCATGTTAGATATGTAATATAAAACCATGGAGAAGGATCCGTTTACAAACTTTTTTGAATTTTTTTTACAAATTACATTATGTTCTCCCGGGAGAACATAGTGAAATTAATGTTCTCCCGGGAGAAGATAGTGTAGTTTGTAAGAGTTTGTAAACAAAAAAGTTTGTAAATATAACCTGCCCCTAAAACCATTCATGTAGCTTCGCCTAGACATGACACTAATTGTATCTTCTTGTCAAGCAGACACAGGTGGACTGGAAGGTTTGAAGCCCATCTATGGGATAAAGGGACCTGGAATCCAACTCAGAAGAAGAAAGGAAAGCAAGGTAGAGATTTTGAACACTTCATTTACTTCACTTTAATTGGATATCATTCTTCTTTTGCTTTTTCTGATTGCTCACACCTTGTTCATTGCATTGTGGTCTTGTTTGTGAATGTGGATTTGTTTGCCTTGCTGACGTGGAGCAGTATATTTGGGTGAGTGCTTACAGCTGTTTGATTCCAACAGTATCTTCTCTGAATAATATGATAAGGGTAGAAATTGACCTTTTGATGCTCACTCATGCTTTAATCAGGAGCTTATAATGATGAAGAAGCTGCTGCTAGAGCTTATGATTTGGCTGCACTCAAGTACTGGGGAACTTCAACTTTCACAAATTTCCCTGTATGTCTATAGTACATAAACTGCATAAGTTTGGTACCTCACTGATATCCATGCCTCATACAATGAGATATTTTTGCAGGTATCTGATTATGAGAAGGAACTTGAGATAATGAAAACTGTAACCAAAGAAGAATATCTAGCTTCATTGAGAAGGTAATCCCATTTCTTCAAGAAATACTGCCATTAAGACTTTTTGATACCTTTCCAAGTTCTAAATCCTTTTCTGTTTTTATTGTAGGAGGAGCAGTGGTTTTTCTAGAGGTGTATCAAAGTATAGAGGAGTAGCAAGGTGAATCTTTTTTCTGACTTTTGCAATCAAACTCTACCCTTTTGTTTCCAACAAAGAAATATTTGATGCTAAGTATAAGTCTGAAAACTGACTGCAGGCACCATCACAATGGAAGATGGGAAGCAAGGATTGGGAGAGTGTTTGGCAACAAGTACCTCTACCTTGGGACTTACAGTGAGTTTTCAAGCTCTTAATCCCTTTGTTTCTTTTGAAGAAAGCAATTCAAATAACATTGGTCATTCTACTCTACACCCAAATTTTTCAGAAACAAAGGATCAAAAGATTTGAACCTGATAATAGGATAACAAGTCACGCTCATTTTCTTAGCTGCTATCTTATATATGTGTTCAATGTCTTCCTCTAAAGGTACACAAGAAGAGGCAGCTCGCGCATATGATATTGCAGCAATAGAATATAGAGGCATAAATGCAGTGACAAACTTTGACTTGAGCACCTACATCAGATGGTTAAGACCAGGAGCACAATCTACTACTTCTCAAGAGCAAAAGCCAGGCATAGACCCTCAACCCTATGCAAACTCTAACTCCATCCAAACCAGAGGAAACACTGATGTAACCAACTCCAACATCCAGCCATTCCCCACAGGTGAATTGGACAGTACCAAGAAGCAAGACCTTTTCAACCACATGACCCCTTTAAGTCCTTGCAATAAGTCATCTTCCCCAACAGCATTAGGACTTCTCCTAAAATCCTCAGTGTTCAGAGAACTGATGCAGAGAAATCTGAATTCTTCTAATGAAGAAGCTGAAGAAGTTGAATTGAAATACCCTCAAGAGGGCAGTGATGGGATTGGAGGGATATTTGATATTGATGTCAGCAGTAACTCTTACTTGTGCCCTTCCAATATCAACAAATTACCTAACTTGGAGTCACCAGAAGAGAGGACATTGCCTGTGTATCATAGAACTGTGCAATCCCTATGGAATGGTGATTTCAACATTTCTAACAGATAATTTGTTATCTTTTTATGGTGTTAAGAAACACAGTTGAGAGAAAATCTCCTTTCTTAGCATACTTGTGAATATCAAATAATTGCTAAGATGTGCATACTGGCACTGCATCTTTTCTGCTCATAAATCAACAATTTTAATAATTTTGAAACAATGTATAAAACTTTGTTTCATCCAGTCTTGTGTTGACACCTTATTTAATGATTTTGACTATGTTAACACTATATGAGATGTCAAAATCACTTAAACGATATGAAGCTTCCTTATTAGTGCATTCAATCCCTATTGGTCATCATCTATATAACTAATTTGCCAACATATATAGCTAACTTAAATGTAGAGCTTTTTAAATCTGTATAGGATCCAAATCCATTTTCAATTAACATATTCTAATTCAAATGCTGCCTTGGTCGCTAGAAATTGGTTTCAACTTTCAATAGCAGCTATACTTTACCAAACATGAGGAAAAAATTATAGCTCGTAGATATAAGCAAGCACTTTTTTATAAACAGGACAGAGAATGGGGAAAATCCAGAAAACATAAGCAAGCACATTTCGTCCTAACATTTAACACAAACTTAAAATCCCCAATTGTTATACTATGTTATACATGATAGGTAAATCCATGCAGTGGTAGCGCATTAAGCACATCCCAAAACACTCAAGCACGAAGTAACATTTTAAATATATTAATTGTATCATTATCTAGCAACTTAAACTTTTAAAATAATATTTCTTTTTCTTTTATTTATATATTTATTTATTTATTTTTGTTTGGGTCTCTCCACCCATTTGAATAATTAGTTCAAGACAATATCTACTCAAAAAGACATAAGCAACTTGCCAAATCAATTTCTTTCAAGAAGCGTTTGCTACATCAGAATTACGACAATAATATATAAGATGGGGTGTTATGAATGTGAAAATGATAGGAATATACATGTAGGTGTATCTAAAGTAGGTTGTAGGGGATTATGTGCTACTAATGAGATGGCATAACTAACTTTAGAATATTCAAGAATATCAGACTCAGTATAAAAAGGGAGGATAGAATGTGTGTCAAATGAACCGAGAAATTGAGACTTGGGCTCTCAAAAACCAAATTGGGAGAGATCCATAGCACTCTCTAATTGTTCTGAAAAACCATTTAACTTTTCTTGTATTTTTTCCTTTCTTCTTCCGTTACTATCAAATTGTCTATGTAGTTGTATTTTCCTTTACTGAAATATAATAGAAAATCCAATTCTCTCGGCTCTTGTCAGTGTTTTGTTGCATTTTACTCTAATAATTTGCCAGATCCTAACAGAATACTTTAAAAACCAAGAACATAGGGAGATATAAGAATGCAAAATGTCTGAGTCCTAGATCTCCATCAAAGATACTTCACGTGCAAACTAGACATCAGAAATTTCCTTACGACCAATATACTCAAGGTATCTTGCATTTCCATATTGAGATAACATCATGACAGACTATATCAAACAAATTAAAATAAGCAAAATGCTACTGAACCAGAATCATGTCAAAATCACTTAAACGATATGAAGCTTGCTTTTTAGTGCATTCAATCCCTATTGTTCAATGGTCATCATCTATATAACTAATTTGCCAACATATATAGCTAACTTAATGTAGAGCTTTTTAAATCTGTATAGGATCCAAATCCATTTTCAATTAACATATTCTAATTCAAATGCTGCCTTGGTCGCTAGAAATCGGTTTCAACTTTCAATAGCAGCTATACTTTACAAAACATGAGGAAAAAATTATAGCTCGTAGATATAAGCAACCACATTTTAAATAAACAGGACAGAGAATGGGGAAAATCCAGAAAACATAAGCAAGCACATTTCGTCCTAACATTTAACACAAACTTAAAATCCCCAATTGTTATAGTATGTTATACATGATAGGTAGATCTATGCAGTGACAGCGCATTAAGCCCATCCCAAAACACTCAATCACAAAGTAACATTTTAAATATATTAATTGTAGGGATTGTATTTGGTCATGTTACATGACAAAAGTTACATGTTACATCATGTTGTAAGACAAAGTTGGTGAGGTCCACTATTTAAATAACAAATAAAAAATAAATTAAACAGTGAATCCCACCAACTTTGTCTATGTCATGTAACATGATGATTATATTTCCCTTAATTGTATCATTACCTAACAACTTAAACTTTTAAAATAATATTTCTTTTTCTTTTATTTATTATTGTTTCCGAGAGTCTCTCCACCCATTTGAATAAATAGTTCAAGACAACATCTACTCAAAAAGACATAAGCAACTTGCCAAATCAATTTCTTTCAAGAAGCGTTTGCTACATCAGAATTACGATAATAATATATACGATGGGGTGCAGTGGCGAACCCAAAAAAATATATTTATGTCTGCACATTTAGGGTTTGCCCCGAAATTTTTTTTGGGTACTTGTTTTAAATCTCACGAGTTCTAGTGTGAGTCCACCACTGTCTCCACCCAAAATAATATTTGTTGCTTGAGTCATAAGGTAGAAAGGGCCCAGTAATGAAGTTAAAGCTAGGCCAAATAACCACACTAGTCATCTCTTCAGCAGAAATGGCCAGAGAGGTGCTGCAAACCCATGACCATTTCTTCTCAGATCGACCACTCAGTAATAATTTGCAACCACGAACCCTGCGGCCTGGCCATCATGCCTGTGTCACCTCTTTGGCGAGGCTTGAGAAAAATATGTAGCACTGAGTTGTTGTCACAAAAGACTCTTGATGCCAGCAAAGACCTCAGGCTTAAGATAGTTCAACAACTCATCAATGAAATCCAACAAAGCAGCCAAATCAGTGAAGGTCGGCCACTGGGTTTGTGTCTGCAAGTGTAGACACTTGCAACAGTATAGGTCTGCCAATGATGGGGTGTTATGAATGTGAATATGATAGGAATATAAATGTAGGTGTATCTAAGGTAGGTTGTTGGGGGATTATATGCTACTAATGAGGTGACATAACTAACTTTAGAATATTCAAGAAGATTAGATTGAATATAAAAAAGGAGGATAGGAAGTGTTTAAAGGTACCGGGAAATTGAGACTTGGGCTCTAGAAAACCAGATTGGGAGAGAACCAAAACACTCTCTAAGTGTTTAAAGGTATCTAAGGTAGGTTGTAGGGGGATTATGTGCTACTAATGAGGTGGTATAACTAACTTTAGAATATTCAAGAAGATTAGACTAAGTATAAAAAAGGAGGATAGTAAGTGTTTAAAGGTACCGGGAAATTGAGACTTGGGCTTTGGAAAACTAGATTGGGAGAGAACCAGAGCACTCTTTGATTACTCTGGAAACTATTTAGCTTTTCTTGTATTTTTTTTTTCTTCTTCCATTACTATCAAATTGTCGCTGTAGCTGTATTTTCCTTTGCTGAAATATAATAGAAAATTCAATTCTCTGGGCCCTTGTCGGTGTTTTATTGCATTTTACTCAGATAATTTGCCATATCCTAACAGAATACTTTAAAAACCAAGAACTTAGGGAGATATAACAATGCAAAATGTCTATTGAGTCTTAGATCTCCATCAAAGATACTTCACGTGCAAACTAGACATCAGAAATTTCCTTACAACCAATATACTCAAGGTATCTTGCATTTCCATATTGAGATAACATCATGACAGACTATATCAAACAAATTAAAACAAGCAAAATGCTACTGAACCAGAATCTTTTTGCCAAATTTTTTAACAGAATGAGCTGGCATACTTGATAACTTTTGGATGGATGAATGACCCCATCCAACAACCACCCTTAAACCTAGCTGAATTCTGTCAGTTTTGGCTAATCGACATTACTGAATTGGTCTTGCTGCAGATACATAAACTTGAGGAAAATAAATAAAGCTTTTCCAGTTCTGATTACATTCCTCAATATGATTTAGGTTGAGAAGCTTGTGTTTTTCACAAATTCGATTATTAATCTTCAGGATGTTCAGTAACAACTGTTCTACTAGGGCATGTCCTAATATTGTGTCCTTCTCTATGGCACAACCGACACTTGTATGATCTTCGAGAGGCCATGTCCCTTATTTTATTAGAAACAACTTGAGGGCATGTCCTGCTGTTATGGCCATATTGGTGACATATTTTACACTGATGGTGTTTTATAACTCTCCCATTACTATGGCTTATCCTTAACTTTCTACACGTTCTTCTGTTGTGGCCTTTTTCCCCACATAGCCTACATGCAAACCTGCGATCAATCAAACTATCCTTGAGTTCTGGACAGTAGTGTCTCCTATGCCCTTCCCGTCCACAGTTTTGGCAGTAGAATTTCACTCCTGCATTAGAAGGGAAAAGAAAAAAGCCAATGAGTCTGAAGTTCAACCATGCCTACAAGCCATGAAGTCACAGGTGCAGGGGTATAAAAATGACCCTTCATGGCCATGCTCCTTTTCTGACGGTTTATTGGATCACTAAAGTAAGCTTTCATTGCTTTGGAGGTCTGCTTTCTTGCTGCAACAGTTCCCTTGGCTTTCTGCATCCATTAAAGCAAATATTCATTGTGCAGAATTCTCAGTATGCCAAAATTCTAATGCTTTAAATACTTGCACAATTTTCACCCTGGCAAGCAGAAGTCTTGTGACCACACTCAAGTAGTAACTCATGCCCTTCATGTATGTTTTTGTATTTCTATCCGAGGCATACAACTTATGTATTTCTATCCGAGGCATACAATTTATGCTAACAGAAAAGAAAATTACTCAGCCTTTGGTAGATTTCGTATTACCTAGCCTGATCAAAATTAGCATCAAACTTATAGAATTCATAAAACATATGCAAACAGAAAAGGTAAATGCTCAGGCTGTAGAAGATGTCTTATTCCCTAGCCTAATTAAAATTATAGCATTCAAAAACTATTCAATAGTTTCATTGAGCTAGGACTAAAAGGAAATTTAATATTGATAAAACTCAATTCATTTCATTGTAGAGTAAACACTCATTTTGGTCCTTCAAAGATATACACAACACCATATTAGCCTTACATTTATCAGTGACATCAAATTGGTCCTTCAATTATGATTAATGCCATTAGTTTTCGTACTTCAAGGACAAGTTTGATATCATTTTAAGGACCAATTTGATGGCGAAATTGTGACGTTTAAGGACTGACTAATTTGATGTTCCATATTATCTTTGGAAGATTAATTTGATATATTTTTAAATGGAGAACTAATATGGTATAGTACATATCTTTGGATGACCAAAATGAGTCTTTACTCCTTTACCATATCACAGAAAAATAAACACATTAAAAAATTATTTTGGAATCGTGTTTATTCCTGTGGACATTCCTCATAGATCAAAATCAAGTGATTCCTAGTTTCCTAAATGTCAATGAAGCAAACAAATATTAACTTGTGAACAAAAATAATTATGAAGGAAGCAATCCATTTACAATTCTGAGAGCAATCACCATTTTTTAAAGCACCAAGTTCAAATGAAATGCAAGTCTTAACGTTTTAAACCTTAATAGCAGCCACTCTCTGAGCCTGAAGCATGGGATCCTGGTGGATAATCTTCATTCGGTTGCTAAATAGACCAGTTTTAGCATTGAGACTCTGCAATCATTCAACTAAACAAAGACATTTAAGTGTGCAACCTTAACAATATCTGAAAATCCTCTTTCTCAGATTATCATATTAATACACCAGTAAACACAAGGAAAGAGAAAACAGTGCAAAATCAATACACAAATATAACCGTCCTCTGAACTTTTGCATGGTCTGTCCACGCATAACATGAAGAAGTTAATGCTCAAGTCTCTTAACTAAAAATAGGTTAATACCGAAGTCCACATGATAAGAAACATTCTTATCAACTTAGTTCTCAACGTATGGGACCCCACAAAGAGCCATTTGATTATAGGAATTACTTCTCTCATGTAGTAGGAGAGAAGTTCTCTCACGTTGAGAGACAAATAAAGTAGGGCCTACCAATTCTAAAAAAAAGAAAGAGAGAGACACATTTTTCAATGTGAGTGCAACATGAGAGATCAATCTCATGCAACATGAGAGTATAATTTCCCTTTGATTATAGACATAAATGTGTTCTTTCTTTTCTCTCTCTCTCTCTTTGTGTATGTATGTGTTTTTTGAGCGTGCATGAGCATTTATTATGTATGTATGTGTTTGTGTGTCTATATATATATATATCAATCAAAGAAGGGAACAAGCTAATGGGCTCAACACCTGTGATTCATGTATAACATGTGCATTTTAACAATTTGTATCCAACATAATAATCATGTTAAGTAAGGTTAAGCACCCAACTAACTTTTAATGAACGACTAATCTTTAATCCGACTTCAGGAGAAGGTGACTGGTAAACACGCTTGGATTTTTTCTTCACTTTTAGCTTTATGTCTAAGTTGTCAACTTCGTCATCTTCCTTCACTTTAAGAGGGGAACTGGGAAAAAAGTAAAACTATTAAACCCATAAAGAAACATTCTGTATGACCAAAAAACAAAAACCATTTTGCATAATTCAAGGATTTAGAAGCAAAATAAACAACACATTAAAGTATGTTAAGTAAATAAACCACCATCATATAAAATTTTTATGACATTCTAATGCTAAGAAGTTCACATAAATTAACTTCGAGCCAAGTATACACAATAACAAGAATTAGTGCAATAAAAATAAAAACCAAAAGCTCCCTACCCAGGTGCTTGCACCTCCCTTGTACAAAATAATAATAATAATAATAATTAAATAAATAAAAACCACAAGAGTTGTTTATAATACCATAACTAAAAATGATATAATTATGATTTTAACCAATAAGTCAAAATAATTACCCTCTGAAAGAACAAAATACATTATTGATTATAGAAAGCATGTTAAACATTTAACATTTTATATTGATGGATCATGGTTGTCCATTAATAGAAAAATGCTGCACCAAGTTTCAGAAACCAATATAACAAGTGTAGGGAGCCAGACAGAGAGTAGCAATGCCAGTTATAGCATTCCAACAGCATATTTTGATATAATCTCCTATCCACATGTGTCATGAAGAAGTTGAAAAGACGTAAAACAATATATAAGGGGAACAAAAAAGAAAATCAGAATAAAATCTTTTGAATATAGAAACAGCCAGTTGAGCAGTTTACATTGATATTCGAGATATTAAACAGTAAGAATTGATCCCTTTTGATAGATTGAGAAGGAACATTACACATTACTATTTGGTATATTTATGAACCATTTTTTACAGCAATATTGATTTGAAAGAGGGGTAAGAAGCATGGACATTGACATGGAGGAGGATATTGGGACATAAAAATTCAAGGTGTCGTACGAGAATGTGAAATGTCATGTCAAACAAGTATCCGGTATGTGTTTGATTCGAGTATTTAATTTGTCCAACACAGAGACTGCTCCTTTTTGAAGTGCCTATGTTTGTGATAACTGAAGTTATAAAGAGTTTGCAAATGCATTTTTACATTAACATGCACATGACCATGTAAAAAGTCTTAATAATAATGCCAAGGAGTTAACAGAACATAAGACCAGTCAAGAAAGACGAAATTCATATATCGAAAGTTACGTAGAACGGGCTCTCTCCCATGGTTGTTCATCAATTGATTCTTCCCATATAACACAATCTCCAGAGCACTGGTGGCAAGTCAGTATACCCTGTTTGTACAAAGACCAAAGGACAACAAAATGGTAAAACAAAGTAACTATTGTGCAAGGATATGATGTTATATATCTGTGTTTTACAACTACTATGAAAATTAGGAAATACCAAGCGAGAATCAGTGAATATATGAAGACATAAACATGTAAGATGCAAAATTAAAAATGGTTTATTTAACTAGTAAATTTTGTGTCGTACAATTGAATAAGTGTCTCAGCAACATGGCATCAAGTTATGTGTTGAAGTGTGAGGGTGCGCATCAATATAAGTCCGTAATAATGTGATACAATTCCTTTACAGGTTTATAAAAGGGACAAACATAGGAAAGTTTGGGGCTTCAACCAGCATTATGGCCCACAGCAAATGGAAAATGACTCACAGCAAATGGGTCCATTGGACAATCCGTTTGGCAACAAGGAAGGGACAAATGAGAGCTTTGGTCATATTGGCTGATATACCCCTCAACAGACTACTAACGTGGCAAGGGATGGTAAAGGTAGTTAGTTATGCTGGCTGGATAAATACTGAGGGGGAGAGGTGAGAAAGGCATCAGAGGAATTAGTTATTTTGGGTCCCTAGTGGGAATTGGGAGAGAGTGGAACCTCTCAAAAGTTTTCCACACCTATCTCTTTCTTTTCGTTTGTCTTTTTCCATTAAAGGTCTTGTAAGGGTTATTCCCTGTACCCAGAATATTGTAATAGGAACTTTCTTCCATAAATAAAACGAGGATATTCAGAAATTGTCTTGAGTAATCTGATTGTTGGTTTTCTTTCTGGTTAAACGTAACAATTTGGTATCAGAGCTCCGATCTAGGAGCTCTGTGGAATGGTTTGGACAAGGCAAATGGAGCATCGGTTGGATTCTTTGGAGGAAGGACTGCGCAGGGGGTGTGCCAGACATGAGGAGATTTGTCTTCGGTTGGATGCTCACGAAGGTAGACATCAGGAAGTGTTGCTGCGGTTAGAGGCTGGCGAAAGAGGAATGGCTGAGATCCTCCGTCGGTTGGATGAGTTAGTGAGAGTCCGGCGAAACCGATCACGGGAAAGGGAAGAGCATTACGAAGAGCAGGAAGCAGAACAGAACGAAGAAGGAAATCGGAGAAGAGGAGGTAATTTCTTTCCCAGTACCAGACGTTTGGAGGTTCCGACGTTTTCAGGCGAGGACGCGTTCGGTTGGATCAACAAAGTAGAACGATACTTCATGATCAACGGAGTGATAGAGGCGGAGAAGGTGAGCGCGGTGATGGTGGTTCTGGAGGGAGAAGCTCTCAACTGGTTTCAATGGTGGGATGGTTTTAACCCAAACGCTACTTGGTTGCGTTTCAAGCGGGAGCTGTTGAGTCGTTTTCAACCAGAGACGATCGAGAACCCTTACCGTGCCCTGTACACACTGAAACAAGGAGGTAGCATAATGGAGTTCCGAGCAGAGTTTGAAAAGGTGGTGGGAGTGTTACGGTTCGAAGATGAGGATCTGCTCAAGGGAGCGTGGCTGAACGGAGTACGAAGTAGCATAAGAGAGGAGCTGTTGATGGTTCCGACGCTGAATCTGGCGGAGATGATGAAGTATTCATTGAAAATTGAGAAACGTAATCTGGCTTGGGAAGAAGAAGGTTGGGGACCGTTGGGAAGAACCTGGGCTCAAGGAGGGGGACGCGCGGTTGTGGGCCAGAGAAGCGGTTTGGGCCCAAACGAAACAAGGAAGGGAGGCCCAAATTTTTTTAACCCCACTATTTTCAATAAGTCCGGCCCAACTAACACTTTTAACCCATCCAATTTCCTTAACCCTAATTCACAAATACCATCGATGGACAACTCTAAAGGTGCGGCGTCTTCGAAGGGTTCCGCTGCTACCGTCGGCAACCATACGTTCGACGGCCAAACCAGCCACGGACGACGGTTAACTCAGGCCGAGTGGCGCAATCGACACCAGAAGGGGCTCTGTTTTAAGTGTGAGGAACGGTGGAAGCCAGGTCACAAGTGTTCCAACCCCCAATTGCATCTACTTTTAGTGGATGAGGAGGACGAGGAGACCAACGAAGGAGCCACGGGCGATTCGGATGCAGCTGAAAAGGAAGAGGTTCAGATGGAGAAACAGAAGGAGTTACAACTCTCCTTTAACTGTTTGTTAGGGCTCACTTCGAACCAAAGTTTGAAGGCGTGGGGAGAAATCTCAGGGCAAAAGGTCGTGGTTATGGTGGACTGCGGAGCTTCTAGCAACTTTGTGAACAAAGCCTTGGTGGAACTTCTAGCGTTACCAGTAACCGAGACATCTGAGTATAACGTGGTGGTTGGGGATGGCCACAAGGTCAGATGTCAAGGGGTGTGCAAGGGAATCGAGCTCAAGGTACAAGCGGCTCAGATTAAGCAAGATCTGTATTTATTTGAGCTAGGAGGGGCAGATGTAGTGCTTGGGTTGGATTGGTTGACGCAATTGGGAGAAATCAAGGCAAATTTCAAGGAGTTAACACTTCGTTTCGAGCAAGGGGACACCGAAGTTACAATTAAGGGGGATCGTTCTTTATCCCGCACCGAGGCTTCTTTCAAATCCATGGTGAAAGCCCTGCATGACCAAGGGGAAGGGTATTTCGTGAGTTCCGAGCCCAACCACAGACCAGATGAGGGAGACGGATGGGAAGGCCTTCAGAATTTGATCACGGAGTTTCAGGACCTGTTTCAAATTACAGGGGCTCTCCCTCCTAAACGTGCGTGTGACCATGCCATCAATTTGCAGCAGGGGAGTCTGGTACCCAACCTCAGACCATTCAGGTACCCTTATTACCAAAAAACTGAAATTGAAAACTTAGTTGCTGAGTTGTTATCTTTTGGCTGGATTCGTCATAGCAATAGCCCTTATTCTAGCCCAGTGATCTTGGTCAGAAAGAAGGATGGTAGTTGGCGCGTTTGTGTCGACTACAGAGTCCTCAATAAATTCACAGTGCCAGATAAATTTCCGATTCCAGTGGTAGAGGAGTTGTTGGATGAGTTGGGAGGTTCGAAAATTTTTTCTAAGTTAGATCTCAAATCCGGTTATCACCAGATTCGAATGAAGGAGGAGGACATACCAAAAACGGCATTCAGGACACATGAGGGGCATTATGAATATCTGGTCATGCCTTTTGGGCTGACTAATGCCCCATCAACCTTTCAGGCATTGATGAATGCGGTTCTGAAAAGTTTCTTACGTAAGTTCGTTTTGGTGTTCTTAGACGATATCTTGGTGTACAGCAAGAGCAAGGAGGAGCATGAGTTGCATCTTCGAGAGGTGTTTATGGCTTTAAGAAAAAACCAGTTGGTGGTTAATAAAAAAAAAATGTTGTTTTGGAAGCACACACGTGGAGTATTTGGGGCATATCATTGCAACCGAGGGCATCCGAGCTGACCCTGGTAAATTACAGGCCATGAGAGATTGGCCGGTCCCCAAAAATATTAAGGGGTTACGTGGGTTCTTAGGGCTAACTGGCTATTATCGACGTTTCGTCAAAGATTACGGCAAAATGGCTAAACCATTGACTAATTTGTTGAAGAAGGATGGTTTTAAATGGGATAAAGATGCTGATGAGGCTTTTAATTTGTTGAAAAGCAAGATGTGTGTTGTTCCGGTGTTAGCTTTACCGGATTTCCAGAAGCCTTTTGTGGTGTGCACCGATGCTTCTGGGAAAGGGATAGGGGCAGTCTTGATGCAAGACAACCGACCCTTAGCTTATATCAGCCAGGGGTTTTCCCAAAGAGCCCTAAATAAGTCGGTCTACGAGAAGGAGTTAATGGCTATTGTCTTTGCGGTTCAAAAATGGAAGCATTACCTTATGGGAAGGCATTTCTTTGTCAAGACTGATCAAAAGAGTTTGAAACATTTGTTGGATCAAAGAACGTTGGGTGAGGAGCAACAAAAATGGTTATGTAAATTAATTGGTTTTGATTTCGAAATCATATACCAACCGGGTAAGGAGAATCTTGTGGCCGATGCTTTATCCCGTCAAATGCAGTTTGCCAGTTTGTCTTTGTTGCAGTGGCCCGATTTGGAGTTGTTGGATCAAGAGGTCATGCAAGATGACAAGCTGCGTTCAGTGTTGCAAGACTTGTTGTTGCAACCGGATGCACATGCAGGTTTTAAGGTGGCAGGGGGGCGTTTATTTTATAAGGACAGGTTAGTTCTCCCTAAAAATTCCAGATTCCTTGCTCCTCTCTTGGCCGAATTCCATAATTCTGGAATTGGGGGCCATTCTGGTTTTCTACGGACGTACAAAAGATTGTCGGGCATTGTCTATTGGGAGGGGATGAGGAAGTGTATCAAGGAGTTTGTGGCAGCTTGTGCTATTTGTCAACAAAGCAAATCCCAGAATTTATCCCCAGCAGGGTTGTTACAACCTTTACCTATTCCCAATAAGGTATGGACGGATATCTCGATGGATTTCATTGGTGGGTTACCTAAGGCTTGGGGAGTGGATACCATCTTTGTGGTGGTTGATAGATTCTCGAAGTATGCTCATTTTTTAACACTTACCCATCCATTTTCAGCAAAGGAAGTGGCTGCCTTGTTCATCAAAGAAGTGGTAAGACTACATGGTTTTCCCCTTACTATTGTGTCTGACAGAGACCGTCTTTTTATGAGTTCTTTTTGGGCTGAAATCTTCAAAAGTGCTGGTACGAAGTTACATTATACTACGGCTTATCACCCTCAAGCCAACGGACAAACTGAAGTGGTTAATAGGTGTCTCGAAGTCTATCTTCGATGTATGTGTGGTCCCAAGCCTAGACAATGGCCTAAATGGATAGCTTGGGCTGAATATTGGTATAATACTTCTTATAAGGACTCTACAGGACTGACACCTTTTAAGGTCCTGTATGGCATTGACCCCCCATCTCTACTGAAATCCCAGCATTCTGTTTCTGCCAATGATGAGGTTACTCACTGGTTGGAGGAGAGGGATTCGGTTTTACAAGAGTTACAGCAAAATTTGGTACACGCCCAGAATAGGATGGTTAAACAAGCAAATAAAAAACGTTGTGATGTGCAGTTCCAGGAAGGGGATCTGGTTTACCTTCGGCTGCAACCGTACAGGTTGCGATCTCTTGCTAAGAGGGTGAACGAAAAATTAAGTCCGCGGTTTTATGGCCCATTCAAAGTCCTTCAACGCATTGGTGAGGTGGCCTATAAATTACAATTGCCTATTGATTGCAGGGTCCATCCAGTATTTCACATCTCTTTATTAAAGCCAGCAATTTTTGATGCACCCAATGTCCAGCAGCTGCCTCAATGTTTGTCCGAGGAATGGGAGTTGAAGGTTGAACCTGAGGAAGTAGTACAGCGGAGACGTTCTTCACAGAATGTACTGGAAGTTTTGATTAAATGGCGTCATCTGCCCGATTTTGAGAATACATGGGAAGAATTTTCTGTTATCAAACGTCAATTCCCTCATTTCCACCTTGAGGACAAGGTACTTAAATTGGGGGGAAGTATTGATACAATTCCTTTACAGGTTTATAAAAGGGACAAACATAGGAAAGTTTGGGGCTTCAACCAGCATTATGGCCCACAGCAAATGGAAAATGACTCACAGCAAATGGGTCCATTGGACAATCCGTTTGGCAACAAGGAAGGGACAAATGAGAGCTTTGGTCATATTGGCTGATATACCCCTCAACAGACTACTAACGTGGCAAGGGATGGTAAAGGTAGTTAGTTATGCTGGCTGGATAAATACTGAGGGGGAGAGGTGAGAAAGGCATCAGAGGAATTAGTTATTTTGGGTCCCTAGTGGGAATTGGGAGAGAGTGGAACCTCTCAAAAGTTTTCCACACCTATCTCTACTTTTTCGTTTGTTTTCTCCCATTAAAGGTCTTGTAAGGGTTATTCCCTGTACCCAGAATACTGTAATAGGAACTTCCTTCCATAAATAAAACGAGGATATTCAGAAATTGTCTTGAGTAATCTGATTGTTGGTTTTCTTTCTGGTTAAACGTAACATAATGTGAATTGTTTTGCCTTGTGATTAACTCTCTGTAATAATAGTCTTTCATGGCCCAAGGAAATCAGTTGAATTAGAAAAACTGGTTAGGCTTTCAGCCTTTCACACTGTTATTCTAGCATTCTCCTAATTTATGAGTCTAGGCATAGACACTCTAGAGCCATGATATACTACAACTTTCTTTCCTAAAGGAGCTACTACCAAATATCAAATATCATGTCTCATTGTCCATGAACTCTAAATATTTCCCATGTGAGTGAATGGAGGAAAGATGTAAAAGCCCAAGCACCCCATCCTCAAGCGAATTTCAAATTCAGAAAAAAGAAGAAGTTAAATTCAAATCAGATATGAATTAATTTCAAGCTGTCTTAGATGGAAAAGAGGCATGTAAGACAACCACATTTACAAAAATTTGATGATCCTAGTTTTTCAGAGGCAATTTGGGTATTCATGGCACAAATGATCTAAGCCATTAAACCCTCCTAAGACCAATTTGAAAATCTTCTTCATTCAGTAAGCAAATATAATTACGAAGGGAAGTACCTTTCCATTACATATTGGACAGTCTGATCTTGATCTTTCAATTCCACACACTGTACAAGGAGTATAACCCCTTCCCCGGCAACTTGGACATGGTAACTCTCTTATATACTGTCCATTTGGACCAAACCAGGACCTTGGTTCCGGCGTATGAGAGTTAGCTTTGCTGGAAACTCTGCACAAAGGAACCACCCTTCTTCATAAAATACCTAACGTGGAGCAATCTTAACCAACATCCAAATCTTAAGTGCATTTTGAGTAATTTGAAAAATTATTATTGTATGAATATATTGAAGACAGTTTGCAATCACCCACACCAAATAGCTTAATCTTTTAACTAAGAAGACCTTAAAAATAAAAAAAAGAAGATATTTGCAGGGTGGCTGGGAATTGGATAAATGTAACAAACTGAAGTAGTGGCATTTGCAACAGCTCCCAGATGTACAAAAATATTGCTAATTTCTTTCGGGGATTCTATTTTCTCATGTTGTTGGAGATAGTTATCTCCTACTACAGACAAATGATGTTGCGGAGCCCACCACTTATTAAGAAAAAAGAAAAAATGATGGCACAATTTTCGATGTGAAAACAACTTATCTCGTGTAAAATGAGATAATGATTTCTCTTTAAATGCTTTACTAAGTTGACCTCTGTGAACCGACTCAATCATGGTAAAAAATCCAAAACCATTGTTCTGCTTAATGCTAGCTCTTGTTTTTTCAAAACCCCAGACCCAAAAGAGTACATGTTTCTCTATGCTGAGTGAACTGAACATAAGATGCAGCTAAACCTTAATAGACATCATAATGCTGCAGAAAAATTCAGACAAGCAAGAACCCAGAATTCATTTGAATAAAACTACAAAATTATGGTTTATGACAATAAAATAGAAAAATAAATAAAAAGTAGAGACCTTGGCTTAAGTTCCTCATCCAGTCCGAATAGTTCCCCTGGAGCACTGTAACCCAACTGTCACAAAAATATCATCACATTATCCAAAAAAAAAAAGTAAAAGAAAAAAAAAATTATGGTTTTGTTTGTGTTTTTTTAAATAAAAAAACATGGGCGACAAAAAAAGCGTATGTGCCTGTGTTGGTTTTGGGATGGAAAAGGAGTCATCGGTGAGTGAGGAACAAAGGGTGGTGTTAGTGTTGGCATGAATTAAGAGCAAGAGATGCATATTTGGTTGCTTTGTGGATTGATATGTCAGAACGCGAAATGGAGTGGGGAACGTGTGAACTTGATAGGTATTCATTTGGTGCTGTTTATTTTGCTTATTCAAACTCTTTTCTGTTTTATCAACATGATTATATGACCTTGTTCTTCGTACTTTGGCTGCGTTTGGTTTGTGTGTGTTTAATGTGTGGCTATAAAAGAGACAACAAAAGGTGAGTGGATTACGATCACTACCATACGCCTTTGAACACACTACACTAGTGTGCTCCTTTTTTTTGGAAGAAAAAATAAATAAAACTTTTTTCTTATTTTTATTGATTTAATATTTTTTTAGAAATTATTTATCTACGGCACATATATTTACATATCATCCATTTTTATGTGTGTAAAACTAAAAAAAAAAAAAATTTTGAGAAAATACTCTAAAAAATATGAGAAAATGATTTCCCATTTACATATCATCCATTTGTATGCGTGTAAGTGTAAAGTTTTGATTAAAAAGGAGGGTTCGGTTTTTGCAAGTCAATGTAGATAACTCATTTATAGTAAGCTCAAAACGACGTCGTTTTGATGCGGAAATTAAGGTATTTTTGTAATTATAATTTTTCAGGGTTATAATAGTCTTTTTCATTATAATTTTTTAATTTTTTAAAATGACGTCGTTTTGGGAGCAAATTATATCTACCTTCATAGAAACATTAAAGCCTAAAAAATATGGATAAAAGATTTCTCCGGTCAATGGAGAAAAGTTATTTCCGGTAAATTTAAAATGATATCGTTTTAGGACGAAAATCAACGTGTTTTTGTAATTTTAATATATTATAGGGTTATATTAGTCTTTATCATTATAATTTTATAATTTTATAATCCCAAAATGAAGTTGTTAACTTTCTCTCGGAGAAATACTTTTCCAAAAAATATTATTTGAGTTTTAAATTTAGTCTCAAAATTATATTTCATTTTGTTTTTATTTTATTTTTTAAAACTTATTATGTTCATCTCAATTATTAACACATTAAAAATCTTTAGAAAGCAAATTAAAAGAGGGAGAATTGGTTCGTTTAAATTCAATTATAGATTATTTTATAAATTAAAAAATTATTCCAACTAAAACACAAATAATAAAGAAAAATAAAACAGATAAGAGATAAGAGATAGATTTAATATAGTAGTAATGAGAGATTTTGTATTAGGTTATGTGTATGATTTCAACTTATATATATATATAAAAAATATCTTTGTTTAGTCACATATTAAACCGCCTGAGTTTTTTACTTCATGTCAATTTTTATTTTTTCTTTTTTACAAGAATTCTGGCAAAATCTTTCACTTCATGCCCAATGTAAAGTGCACAACTTTTTTTCCCCAACTGCATTGCAAATTTCTCTCTTTAATTCCATCCGAAATAGAATATACGGTATTTTTTTTCTTTTAAGAATACTGCAAAGGATTTTATATTTCTCATTCAACATGAGAATTAAATTCTCATGTCGTAGAGACAAAAAAGCATGTGAGACCCGTGTGTTAGAAAAAATTATATGTAGGACCCACTTTGGCATAAAAATCGAAGAGTATGTAGGAAATTTCAAATTCTCATGTTAAATGAGAATTATAAAACCCTACCACAAAAATCTTCATTTATCTCCACTCGAAATATAATAATTAGCTCAAAAAATATTCTTTGAACGCTACACTCACTTTTTTTCTTTTTTTACTAGAGCAAGATATTCATTCAACTCCTACTTCTAAATGCTCTTATAATTTTATATAAAACAATTCGCAACTGTTTGTTTAAAGTAAATACACAAGTCTAATATTGTATTTGATGCGTATTAAATGAGAACACAAATAGAATAATACTACACAAGTGGTTGAATCACATGACAATAATTTGTTATTATGTATTTAGGACCAATGCATGGGATTGAAAATTTTTAAATACCAATTAATAGAATAAGCAAAATTCATTATAATATAATACGTAATGTAATGTGCGTTATATTAGGTGTAAGAAAGTTGAGATTTTGTGTCTTTTCACAAAATTTTATAATTTAATTTAGTGATTAACAAAAATTTTAAACTTGTGTTATCCCTTAATTATTATTTTAATACTTATATTCTTTACATGATCAAATAAAATAAGTTATGTTTTAGCAAATTAAACTGATCCTAAAGCACTCAAAAAGTAAAACAAAAAAAGATCAAAAGGAACTGAACTATAGTTTATGGAAAAAAATCATCAATCTTTTCCAAATAGTTCTTTTTTTCTCTAGGAAAAAAATTTAAATTACCTGATCAAAACCCGCAATGTATTTAATCAAAGCAATCAAACTAGCCAACCCACAAGCATTTTATCAGACGAAAAGAGATAGCTTCTTACTATCACAGCCAATCCACACTCTGGTTATAATTTAATTTTGCCAGCTTCAGACCAGAGAATAATTGCTAGCTTCCAAAGGAGAGCAAGGACCTATATGATAAGAGAAGCCACTGATCCAGCTTCCTTTCGATGAACAAACCACACCACCACAAGCACCACTGTTGTCCGGTTGCTGCACAGCTCCATCAACAAAAAGCATAGTATCAATGGGAGCACCTCCCAGGCAAACCTTCCCAAAATGAACACGATTATCAGCACCAAGAGCAAAAGGATCCACATTTCCATTTCTCTTCATACCTGTCAGAAAATGAAGATTTTTCTTGATTGGATCCTGAGGTCTAGTAAAAACAGGATCATGAATAATGGAATTTCTCCATTGCCACAGATACCAACAAGTTACAAAATAAATTTCCTTCCAAGAATTCCAAAGGTGCGATTTAAAAGGCTCGAAGAGATTAGCACTAAACCACTCCCTCCTATTCAAAGATAGGAAATACTTATATTCTTTACATGATCAAATAAAATAAGTTATGTTTTAGCAAATTAAACTGATCCTAAAGCACTCAAAAAGTGAGAACAATGGATCACAAGAATGCTATAGTTTATGGTTTAGTAATCATCAATCTTTTCCAAAGAGTTCTTTTTTTATTAGATAAAAATTTAAATTAGAGAAGACATGTCCCATATATAATTAAGAAATATTACCAATTTTATTGACGAAAAGGAAAATCTAAGAATCAAACCAAAACCAATTTTATTGATTGAAATTTAATTTTGCTATTTATGAGAGAATAATTGTACCTTGCAAAGTAAAAAGGACCTTTCCGTTTTCATTCTTTTTGGCAAGATGACAACCTTTTCAACCAATTTCTTATGGAGAATTGGAACGTGCATGGCAACATAGCTGATTGTTTGAAGATGCTTACCCCTTGCATTAAGGAGTGGAACGAGAAGGTTATTGGGAATATCAAGAATAGGAAGAACAAGTTGATGAGTAGACTAGAAGGTATCCAAAGAGCCATTTCTAAGCACAATAAAGATTTTCTAGAGAAAGTGGAATGTAAGATCAAATCTGAGCTTGAAGAGGTACTTGACCAAGAAGAGTTATTATGGTATGAAAAATCTCGAACGGAGTGGATCAACCAAGGTGATAGAAACACGAGATACTATCATACAAAGACTATTATTAGAAGGAAAAGAGGAAAAATTATGGAACTTAGGAATGATAATGGAAGTTGGATTCGAAAAGAGGAAGGCATGGTAATGAAGATTCGTGATTTTTTCAGCAATCTCTTCAAGGATGAAGCCTGTCGTCGTGAGTGGATTAGTACTAGCTGGCCTAGAGGGCATGATGATGTCATTGATAAATTAAGGGCAAATGTTACTAAGGAGGTGTTTGGTTCAAGTTTTCTTACAGGATGCCTAGGCATTACACATTAGGATTTTGTGTGATCCATATTTGGTTCAACTTTTTTAAGAATATTGGTAGCAAACTAACTTGACTAACTTTTAGAATTGTTTGGAAAAAGTGATCTAACGCACTAGGCCAAAATGCCACTTTGGAGATGGTATTGCAAGATGAATGGCTAAATGGAGAAGTGGGAAACAAAAGCATGACAAAAATATCCTCCTATAATTTGGAGGAGAGTGAATTTGGAGGAGAGATGTAAACATTCAAAAATTAAAAAGGGGTTAATTTGGTAATCTTATCTTATTTCCCCATCAATTTCCTACCAAATTTCTTTTCCCACCATATCCTTAGTAATTATATTTTCCTAGTAAATTTTTTTTTTCTCTACCAAACGTCCCCTAACGAGGAAGTTAGAAAAGCTTTTTTCCCAATGAAAGAATATAAAGCTTCATCAAGAGGATGAATGTTTCTTTATTATTATCGAGTTTGTTGTTTACAGGAAAAAAAATTCTTCCCGTACAAAACCAAAGCCCTTTTATAAAACATTGTGAGAGAATTTTTACTTTCAGTGATGTATCAGAAATTGAATTCTAAATATTTTTCAAGGGCAGGAACATTGTTCCGGTTCTGTCTCTATTTCGCAAATGTGATAGCATTATAAACAGAACTGAACACAAACACGTAGGAACACACCCAAAATTAAAAGCATACAAGAAAATATATAAAAGTTTCTCCAAATCCTTGAGCAAAAAATAGTCTTGATCTATAGATCAAAAAATAAAATCCCAAAGTTTAAATTAAATAAACAAACCCATGGAAGAGTCAGCAAAATGATAACTAGATAAAAAAGTGAAACCTCCAACAAATTACCAGCTTTGGTCTGGAGGTATATTAAGGTAACTTGGTTGGATCCACACCCCTTTAACGTGACGGATTTCAGACTTTGTAGTTGTATGAATAATGATTACACCTTGACTTCCCAAGCCATAAGATTTTGTAGTTCCACGAATGTTTTCACCTTGAATTGCAAAGCCATATTCACCACTAGAGCATGTCATTAGCGTTCCGCATGTAGAAATTGAAACATTTGCCTCTAGTCCCATTTTACTCTTTACACCTATAAACTTCAACCCGTCTCTTTGCATTTTATAGCTCAATTCACCCACGGTAAATTTATACCAGGGTAGAGCTATCATACCAGTCCTCCATACTTGGGTATTAGCATCAAAGGTAACTAAACCATCAAATTCATCAAAAAAATGAAATTTCCCTTGACCAAAGGCAGCAAAAGTTATTGTATACAATCCTAATATATTGCAAGAAAAATTGTGCTTGGCCCATATGCTATTCCCCCTGCAAAGCAAGTAGAGTTCTAATTCATAATCATTGCTTCGACTAATCACAACAAGAGTGCAATCTTGAGAAGTGGGAACAGATGAAAATGCTGCAATATGGTCAGATAATTCTGTGAAAGGACAGCTTGGAAGCTCTATTTTTGCTCTGGAAAAGGGGCAAAAGAAGAACATTGAACCATGTCGAAAGACAAGAAGCCATCCTTCATTGGATGCAAGGCAAGTTGCCCCATCTAGTTCCGGGATGTTGATGGTGTAGATTTTATCTTGGTTGCTTAGCAGGGAACACTGAGAACCTTCCCCATCATCATACATAAGAAACCAAGGATCAGCTCCAGAACATTTATGCTTAGCTTTTGAAGAAGCATTGTGCCAATCTTTGCAAACACCACGGAAACACAGAAAATCAATCAGTTCTAGACCATTCGCAATTGGTATGAGCAGGTCTTCGGGCAGATTTGAGCACTGCACTTTTTGCATTTTATTCTGCATCTGGTAGAATCATATCATAGGTAAGAAAAAGAGACAAGAATGAATATGTTATATATTAATGTTTTGTGAAGTGATGCGAAATAGAAAACATTCATCCCTATTTACATTAAATAAAAAATTCATAAAATAAAGAAATAATTTATGAAATTTAAACAAATAGAGAAACTAATCCTAACAAATCCTCTGACATACTCTAATTAGATGTTCCATGCGTAATCTTGAAATATTACAAAGATATTCTAAAAATTCTAACACATTTGACTTCTTGCTATTCCAATTTGCTTCACGGAACTATGCAAATAGGTTTATTATATGTACACTGAAAATAGAAAATTAACAAAACTGATAGCAGCCTAAATCATTCGATTGGGAGAAGTAAAAATAGAAAAATAAAAAATGAAGAGGTAAAATTAAATATTTACAAATGTATTTGTAGAGGGATAGTAGTTTGCATACCATTTGCATTGTCTTAACATTCTTCTGTCCACCTCTTGAGGAGGATCCTCCAGTGTTGCCCAGATCCTGTAAATCTGTATCTCCAGATACAATGCTTCCAGGAACTTTCTGGCTAAATAGTGGCCGCACAAATATGCAGAGCACGAAGGAGTGAGCCGCAGATCGAAGAAGAAGGGTGAAATAAGGGTGCTAGGTGAAAAGGGGCGAAAGTTGAAAGCAAAATAGAATTAGGGTTCGAAGACCCAAACCTGAATTTCTTGCTCGGCGGTGTACTTCGACGAGGAAGAGAGGGCCAACGTAAGGAAGAGAGATGACGTAGCGAAACTTATTCCATTATAAATTGTAAAATAAATAAGGCATTTTTTAAAATCTATTTAGAAAATAAATCATAGATATTTTTTTTTTTATATATCCAAGCCTATAAGCTTACAATATAATATAATATTTTAAATAAAATAAATAAAATAATTATCTTAAAAAATTTGAATAATAAAATAATATTATTTTAATTATTCTTTTAATTATTGAATATTTAATAAGTTTAAATAGACTAATAGGTTAATGTTTTTATTTTTTAAATATAAATCAGAACAAATTTATAATTTTGAATCTATACATACTAACTGCCCAGATTCAATATTTTTTTATACAAACTTAAACTAATTAAGTCAAAATTTAACCTATTTAGAGTCCTAATGAATAGGATTAAAATAAACCATAAAGATAGATTTTATACCAGTAATTACAAATCACAAAAAATAATCCATAGTTGACATGTTGTTAACCCCTCACGAAAATACATGATCCATTTAGATTCGTGACTGACACATGTCTTTTGACCAATTGTGTCACGAGTCAACTCACCGTAAGACATGTATTGTCACTCTTATACACAACCTTATCCAGAGAATACATATTTGCAAACTTAAAAAAGTTAAATTCAAATCAGATATGAATTAATTTCAAGCTGTCTTAGATGTAAAAAGGGCATGTAAGACAACCACGTTTACAAAAAATTGATGATCGTAGCTTTTCAGAGGCAAGTTGGTTATTCGTGGCACAAATGATCTAAGTCATTAAACCCTCCTAAGACAAATTTGAAATTCTGCTTCATTGAGTAAACAAATATAATTATGAAGGGAAGTACCTTTCCATTAAATATTGGACAGTTTGATCTAGATCTTTCAATTCCACACACTGTACAAGGAGTACATGGATGTGAAAAATAACCAAAAAATCTGATGAAATCATCAACCGAACCGAACCGAACCGCCCCATAAAATAACCGATTTTTAAAGAATCAGTTCATGAACCAAACTAGTTTTTAGAACCGGTTAAGAACCAAACCGTTTCCGAACCGAACTGAACCATTTTTAAATCGAATCAAATTAAATTTTATCTTTATTTTTTTAATTTTTAATTTTTTTTCTTTTCAAAGAGGGTCGACCCGAACCAGTTTCGAACCGAACCGAACCACTTCCGAACTGAACTGAACCGAACCACTTCCGAACCGAACTAGTTTTGAAGCGAACTGAACCACTTTCGAGCCGAACCATTTAAACCAATTCGGTTCGATTTTTCAAAAAAACCAGTTCGGTTAGACCATGCACATCCCTACCGCTTCCCCGTCAACTTGGACATGGTAACTCTCTTATTATATACTGTCCATTTGGACCAAATCAGGACCTTGTTTCTGGTGTATGACAGTTAGCTTTGCTGGACACTTTGCACAAAGGAACCACCCTTCTTCATAAAATATCTAATTTGGAGCAATCTTACCAACATCCAAATCTTAACCTGCATTTTGAGTAATTTGAAAAATTGAGTATTATTGCATGAAGTTTGCAATTAACCACACCAAATAGCTTAATCTTTTTATACGAGAAGACCTGAAAAAAGAAAAGAAAAAAAAAAAAGAATGATATTTTCAGGGTGGTTGGGAATTGGACACATGTAACAAACTGAAGTATTGGCATTGGCAACAACATCCAGATGTACAAAAATATTGCTAATTTCATGTAATGCTTTACTAAGTGGACCTCTATAAACTGACTCAATCATGGTAAAAAATCCAAAACCATTGTTTTGCTTAAAGCTAGCTCTTGTTTTCTCAAAACCCCAGACCCAAAAGAGTACAAGTTTCTCTATACGTGCTGAGTGAACTGACCATAAGGCGCAGCTAAACCTTAATAGACAGCATATTTTCATTACAATGCTGCAGAAAATTCAGACAAGCAAGAACCCAAAATTCACTTGAATAAAACTACTAATTTATGGTTTATGACAATAAAATAGAAAAATAAATAAATAAATACAAGGGTGGTGTTAGTGTTGGCATGAAGCAAAAGCAAGAGATTCATGTTTGGTTGCTCTGTGGAGGGATATGTCAGAACGCGAAATGGAGTGGGGAAAAATATTTTCTTTTATTATTAATTTTCTTATTATAAAAATGAGTGAGTTTTATTGTGAAAAAAAATAAAAGTAAAATCATTTACTTTAATATGAATATGAAAAAAAAAAATTACAATAAAATTAAAAATGTTAAATTGATATTTAGCTTTTTAGAGAGTAGTAATGTTCTAAATGTATCACTCACAAATACTTTGTCTAGCAAGGGGAATTCTTATTGTTTCACGTCACCAACTAAGTCAACCCAACTTGTGATTTTCTTTACTATTAATTGAAAAGAAATATTCACTATCTAAAAAACATTTAATACTTGTTTATTTAAGTAATTCGTGGAGAGTATTCTTAACATTCAATAAGGACATATTTTCGGTGATCCTCGAGGAAGTCGAGGACCATGTGCGTGCGGAGGCATTATTCGAAACTCTTTTGGTAATTGGATAAAAAGATTTGTCTTTAAGTAATTCGTGGAGAGTACTAAAAATACTTTAATGTCTTAACATTCAGATTTTAAAGTTGAATGCGTGTGGAGGAATTTTAAAGTTGAATTATGGGCTTGGAAATTGCGTGGAGTGAAGGCTACATCATATTGAGATTGAGAGTGATTCAAAGAGTGTTATTTTTGTACTCACCAAAATTGGTGTAGCAGAGTCAGGAACAACAAATCCCTTTATGAAAAAAAAAAAAATTATTTTGCAAGTTCGTTATTACGGGTAGTTCCTACACGGATCGGACTAATGATGGAGACAATATTTGAATTCTCGATGTAGATGCTACATAGTTGGTTCTCATCCTTCAGAGACTACGAGTATAATAGGAGCATCCGTCGACAAAAGGATCACCCTACCGTGAGAGTCATCTGATCACTCGGATACGGACATGCTTATAGGAAGATTGAAGAATTAAGTTTAGTCATATTTATCGAGAGAGTAACACTTGCACTGACTGGATGACTAATTATATTGCGGATGCTGAACAGGAAGTTGATAAAGTTTTATGTGAGACTCCTCCTACTGGGATTTATTTGTTATATTTAGATGACCTTTCTTCTTGGGAGATATGGCATTTTAGTCGTAGACTAGTTGTCTGTTTATTTTGGGTGTTTAACCTTTTATTTCCCCAAAAAAAAAAAATAAGGACATATTTTAATAAATCCCGTTTTTAAATATTATTAATAAACAGAATACTATTTTACTGTGAAAGTAACCATTTAATCACAAAATTGAGCATATTTAACTTTTTTTAAGCAAATATTTGTGAGTTTTTATTACACCTGATTTTACTCATTGAGACCAAACCAAAACATCATAGCATCAAACGGAACAAAAACCGGGAAATACAGAAGCAATTGAAGAGGCAGACACAAAAGCCGAGAGAAGATATATATAGAGAGAGAGGTGAAGATGTTGGATTTGCAGTTGAAGCTACACTCACTGCCATCACTATCTTCATCTTCTTCTTCTTCACTTAAGCAGTGTCCAAACCACTCTTTCTCTCCAAAGTCTTTTCCTTTCAACCCTTCTTCTGAACCCCTCACAGTCACCAAACCAATCAGATGCCGCCAATCAGAACTCTTTGATCAGAAAGCCTTTTCCTCCACACCACAAGCTGCAACCTCCACTGCTTCAGGTACTTTTTTCTTACCCTCTTTCCTTTTCTTCCTTTTTTTTTTTTTTTTTGTTTTGTTTTTACTCAAACCCTCAATTCCATTTTTGTTTGGTTTCTGAAAGCCTGTGTGGTTGCTGAGATAATAAAGCCTGATTTTTATATTTTTGGTATCTATAGTAATATTTAGTAAAAAGCAACTCTTGGGTTTCTCTGCAACCAGGTTGAGGCTTGATTTTCCCATTTGAAACTTTTATTTTAGTTGTTGGGGAAAAAAAAAGAACAGATTTTTATGCTATATATTTTGTCAATAACAAGTAAAGAATGGTGGGTAAGTTAAGAAATTTTCAAAGGGTTGGTGTTGTGTAATGCACTCATTTGCTTTCTAGTTTGATGGCTATTGTTTGCTTATGTGTGTTTAGTTGGAGCTTTTCCACCTAGGGTTTATGTTGGTCACACCATTTACAAAGGGAAGGCTGCACTCTCAGTGACTCCTAGACCCCCGGATTTCGCCCCACTCGATGTATGTTTTTTTTTTTTGTTTTGACGGTGGTTATCATTGGATGTGCTGTAATCATTCTGGACTTGTTTCATGGAAGTTGTGAATTGAATGTTTAACTGTGGAAGATTTTGGTGCATTTTTCAGTCAGGGGCATTCAAGATATCGAGGGAAGGTTATGTGCTGCTTCAGTTTGCACCTGCTGTTGCTTCCCGCCAATATGATTGGAATAGAAAACAGGTGAGTTATGCTTCTTCTGTAATTTGAGGGTAATATCTATGTTATTATTGTATGTCAAAACTAGAAGTTCTTATGTGCTGAAGTTTAGGTCAAATTTGAACTGTTGAGAGTAGTTCTCTTAGAGTACCTTTTTCTCTGACAAAACCTGAGTGAGTTTGGCATTTTGATCTCTCTAGTTTTGAATTTTTTTATTTTTTTTTCGCAGGGTAGTTATTAAAAATTTTAGACTCTTTTATTCTCCTCTTAAGCTAATCCAAACACACACTTTGCATATATGCTTTTACCAGCAATAACTTGATGATCCTAGTTTCCTGGTTTACATTGTCTTCATGCTTCTGTACGTTGTGAACCCAACTGAGTTAAATGTCGTCCTGTCCAGTGAGAAATGAATTAGTCATTTCGTTGAATTTTTTTATTCTGGTAGAGTTAGTCACTTGATCTTATAGTTTAAATATGAGGTCATTGTCATTTTGCTTGAGTGCAGGTGTTCTCGTTATCAGTAGGTGAAATGGGAAGTGTGATTAGCCTTGGAGCAAGGGAGTCTTGTGAATTTTTTCATGATCCTTTGAAGGGAAAAAGGTAGTTTCTACTCAATGCCTTCTAATTATTGTAAAATGTAAATCTGTAATGGGCTTAACATTTTAGAATATCTCTGGTGATTTCTTGATTTATCTCTGTGATAAGAATTGCATTTTCTTTTTTCTTTTTTTGTGTAAGGGGCATGGGGAGCTGATGGTGTCTTTTCCTCCTTATACCCTGGATGGAATAAAAATATGTGATCTTTGACCATATATGTGGGTTCATACATACTGACTAAGTCATTACATACTGTTTAATAGATTTTGCTTTCTTCTTTTTGCTATGTGGTTGGATGTGGGGGAGCAGGTTTCAATGTCGTAAGTTATTGTTGTTGTGCTTATATACCTCTAAAGCATTTATAAAATTGTCTTGTTATGCAGTGATGAAGGTAAAGTCAGGAAAGTTTTGAAGCTGGAGCCTCTTCCAGACAGTTCCGGTCACTTCTTTAACCTCAGTAATCATCTTTCTTTATTGTATCAATTTTATATTATTTCCTTGCCTGCCATATTGAAGTTGCTGGGGCACCATGAAATATTGGGTTGATTGAGTCCATTACATATTTTGTGAACTGCAAAAAGCTCACACAGTAGTGCGATATTTGGATGGTGTTCAATCTTACTATAATCATTTAAAATAATGACCTATCGGCCCCATTTTTATGCCCATGCCTGCAATATAAATGAAGAAAGTTATTTGTCTTAATATTTGCTCCAGTTCTGACTTTGTTATGGGATTTTTGAAGGTGTTCAAAACAGGCTTCTGAACATGGATGAAAGCATCATTATCCCTATTACAAAAGCAGAGTTAGCTGTTTTGAGCTCTATTTTCAATGTATAGCTCTCTCTCTCTCTATTACTATCTATCTTTGCTTTTTAATGTGAAAATTTGCATTGCCTTGCCATGATTCTCTAATTGTTCAATGGAAAGATGTTATAGAAGAAATGACTGATTATAGAGAAGTAGCAATCAAAATCTGATTGATGCAGTAAACTTTGCAATAATAGTATCTCAACCTTCTTAAGCCTTGAAAATTCCTTTGCCTGGCCAAACTAGGAGCGTCTTTTGGCTTTTGTAGTATGAAGTCTTAGTGGTTTATATATAGATTTTATGCTTGTCTTTTTGAAAGAGAATTTTGAATAGCTCAATTGGCTGTTGGAAAAGTAGTCGGTTATGTTTATTCACTATCGTGATATAGTACTTCAACAAGGGTGTTTTGTACATGTTTCAAATGCTTTCAAAATGCAAATCTTTCTTTTATGCATACAACCTTATTAATATTTTGCTCATTCTGATCGCACTTCTGTTGCTTTTTTCTGTAGTTTATTATGCCATATCTTCTAGGTTGGCATACATTTGCAAACTCCATAAAGCCAGAGGATGCCAGCTTAGTCAATAATGCCAACCCAAGATTCGGAGGAGACTATGAATGGAACAGATAGGGATCACTTTTTGCATGTATTACAACACCCTCACCTTGTGCTGACTTCTTTAACTTTGAAATGTGTGAAATCACTTCATCCTGTTAACTGAGATTTGTTTAAGAAATATTGAGCACTTTTGAGTTACAATTCCTTGTTTCTATTGATTTTGTGCGTGTTATGATATTTTGGCTGACAAAGTAGTAAATCATAATAAATAAAGAATATAAAGCTTTTTTCCCAATGAAAGAATATAAAGCTTTTTTCCCAATGAAAGAATATAAAGCTTCAGGAGAGGATGGTTACATAGCTGCTTTTTATCAAAAGAACTGGTATGTTTCTTTATTAATATCTAGTTTGTTGTTTATTTTGCAGGAAAAAAAATTATTCCCAGACAAAACCAAAGCCCTTTTATAAAACATTGTGAGAGAATTTTTACTTTCAGTGATGTATTATTGAATTCTAAATATTTTTCAAGGGCAGGAACATTGTTCCGGTTCTGTCTCTATTTCACAAATGTGATAGCATGGTAAACAAAACTGAACACAAACACTTACGAACACACCCCAAATTAAAAGCATACAAGAAAATATATAAAAGTTTCTCCAAATCCTTGAGCATAAAATAGTCTTGATCTATAGATCAAAAAATTAAATCCCAAAGTTTAAATTAAATTAACAAACCCATGGAAGAGTCAGCAAAATGATAACTATATAAAAAAGTGAAACCTCCAACAAATTACCAGCTTTGGTCTGGAGGTATATTAAGGTAACTTGGTTGGATCCACACCCCTTTATGGTGACAGATTTCAGATTTTGTATCTACATAAATGAATACACCTTGACTTACCAAGCGATAATATTTTGTATGTACATGAATGTTTTCACCTTGAATTGCAAAGCCATATTCACCACTAGAGCGTGTCATTAGCGTTCCGCATGTAGAAATTGAAACATTTGCCTCTAGTCCCAGTTTACTCTTTACATCCATCAACTCCAACCTGTCTTTTTGTATTTCATAGCTCAATTCACCCACTGTAAATTTATACCAGCGTGGAGCTATACTTTGCAGTGTCCATTCTTGGGTCTTAGCAGCATCAAAGGTAACTAACTTATCCCTCATGTCAAAAAAATGAAATTTCCCTTCACCAAACACAGCAAAAGTCATTATATCCAAATCAAATCTATCATCCCAAGAAAAAAAAATTGTGCTTAGCCCATATGCTATTCCCCCTGCAAAGCAAGTAGAGTTCTAATTCATAAGGATTGCTTCGACTAATCACAGCAAGAGTGCAATCTTGCGAAGTGGGAACAGATGAAAATGCTGCAATATGGTCAGATAATTCTGTGAAAGGACAGCTTGGAAGCTCTATTTTTGCTCTGGAAAAGGGGCAAAAGAAGAACATTGAAGCATGTCGAGAGACAAGAAGCCATCCTTCACTGGATGCAAGGCAAGTTGCCCCAACTAGTTCTGGGATGTTGATGGTGTAGATTTTATCTTGGTTGCTTAGCAGGGAACACTGAGAAGAACCTTCCCCATCATCATACAGAAGAAACCAAGGATCAGCTCCAGAACATTTATGCTTAGCTTTTGAAGAAGCATTGTGCCAATCTTTGCAAACACCACGGAAACACAGAAAATCAATCAGTCCTAGACCATCTATCACTGACCCCAATTAATTTGGGATAAAGGTGATGTTGATGTTGATGTTAATGTTGTTTTATAATGGTGGGACCCACCTATTTTCTCTCTACAACATAAGATATCTATATTATGTTAAATGAGACTAATAAAACCCATAACATATTCATTCTTGTCTCTTTTTCTTACCTATGATATGATTCTACCAGATGCAGAATAAAATGCAAAAAGTGCAGTGGTCAAATCTGCCTGAAGACCTGCTCATACCAATTGCGGATGGTCTAGGACTGATTGATTTTCTGTGTTTCTGTGTGGTGTTTGCAAAGATTGGCACAATGCTTCTTCAAAAGCTAAGCATAAATGTTCTGGAGCTGATCCTTGGTTTCTTCTGTATGATGATGGGGAAGGTTCTTCTCAGTGTTCCCTGCTAAGCAAGCCAAGATAAAATCTACACCATCAACATCCCAGAACTAGTTGGGGCAACTTGCCTTGCATCCAGTGAAGGATGGCTTCTTGTCTCTCGACATGCTTCAATGTTCTTCTTTTGCCCCTTTTCCAGAGCAAAAATAGAGCTTCCAAGCTGTCCTTTCACAGAATTATCTGACCATATTGCAGCATTTTCATCTGTTCCCACTTCGCAAGATTGCACTCTTGCTGTGATTAGTCGAAGCAATCCTTATAAATTAGAACTCTACTTGCTTTGCAGGGGGAATAGCATATGGGCCAAGCACAATTTTTTTTCTTGGGATGATAGATTTGATTTGGATATAATGACTTTTGCTGTGTTTGGTGAAGGGAAATTTCATTTTTTTGACATTAGGGATTAAACTAGTTACCTTTGATGCTGCTAAGACCCAAGACGGGACACTGCAAAGTATAGCTCCACGCTGGTATAAATTTACAGTGGGTGAATTGAGCTATGAAATACAAAAAGACAGGTTGGAGTTGATGGATGTAAAGAGTAAACTGGGACTAGAGACAAATGTTTCAATTTCTACATGCGGAACGCTAATGACACGCTCTAGTGGTTAATATGGCTTTGCAATTCAAGGTGAAAACATTCATGTACGTACAAAATATTATCGCTTGGTAAGTCAAGGTGTATTCATTTATGTAGATACAAAATCTGAAATCCGTCACCATAAAGGGGTGTGGACCCCTCACCAAGTTACCTTAATATACCTCCAGACCAAAGCTGGTAATTTGTTGGAGGTTTCACTTTTTTATATAGTTATCATTTTGCTGACTCTTCCATGGGTTTGTTAATTTAATTTAAACTTTGGGATTTAATTTTTTGATCTATAGATCAAGACTATTTTATGCTCAAGGATTTGGAGAAACTTTTATATATTTTCTTGTATGCTTTTAATTTGGGGTGTGTTCGTACGTGTTTGTGTTCAGTTTTGTTTA